>MU868515.1:30159-48084 GCA_036418205.1 Ostertagia ostertagi
TCTGGGTGCTAACTTAGTTGGGGGGGGCCACGCGGCGGCGCGGCAGTCTGCTCACCTGGGCTCTCTCGAGCGAGACAGTGTAAACTCGAACATTCCAGCTTTTCACGCATGTCAAGTGACTGCCCCCACCCCCCCCCCCTAGACTGCCTACACTCCCCCTGGCCCACGGATTTCCGAACATGCCAGGCGAGCAGACTGCCGCGCCGCCGCGTGGCCCCCCCCCCAACTAAGTTAGCACCCTATCCCCCTTCAAGATCCTTGAAGGACATACCTTCAACGTCTTGTAGGAGAATGACCTTAAGAGGTCCTGCCGACTTATTGGTTTCCATTTCAACAACTTCTAGCTTCATTAAATTTGGTAGCTCCTCTGGATTTCGTTGTACTCGCCCAGAAGGTGTAGGATCAGGAGCATACACCCGCCGAAGGACCCAAGTGCTCTGAAAAAAAAAGAAAGATCAACCAGTATGGCTTATAAAGTTATTACCATCCTTTATCGAAAAGTGATACTCACTCGCGTAGCCTGCAAAGGTTTGCCAACTGCCAGTCCTAGTCGTAACGAAAGAAATGACCTTATCAGCATGTTGACTAAATGTTTTCAGATTGAAAAAAGCATGGAAGTTCCAGCACAGTTCTAAATAAGCCCAAAGAAGCAAAAGGAATACGCCTCAAACGCGGAACGATGACATTCAGCTGTTATTAAAGGACGTGCACTGCCTCGTGTGCTGAGGTCCCGGAGGAACGACCGTAATTTCCGGCGCTGCCCACCTCGGGAGCCGGGCGGGTGTGACGGATTGCCTTTTTGAAAGCTTGGTAGAAAGATGCTGCATCATCCGTAAATTGTATGATCGCCAATCATGAAACATGGTTTAGTTTTCACTAAATTTCAGAGGAGGTGCTGAGCACTGGTGTTCTTACTCTTGTTAGTTTTGGACGCCAGGAATTGAAGGGACATTTTCCAACTCTAAACTAACCACTATTCGACGTTACTTCTTGTTTTATTTCCAATAAATTAGACAGTAGGGGCTGTGAATTTCCTCGAAATGATTTTCCTGATGTTCCGTTTCCTATTGTTCTTTCTTGTGCAGCACAGAAAAACATACGAAACCACTACGTTTTATTTCAGCTCGCGAGCTTCGCGGTCCTCGTGCCGGCATGGCTCCCATACCTAGCAAGGCTAGGGTGTATGCGGATGTAAGTCTTGAGTTAAAGCCTTGATGCCGTTATGAGAAACACTTCACTACATAACATTGTGCGCAGGTCAACCCCTCGAAACCGCGAGAATACTGGGACTATGAATCACACGTCATCGAATGGGGAAATATTGATGATTACCAGCTCGTTCGAAAACTTGGACGTGGAAAGTACTCAGAGGTACATCGTTTTATGTTTCTGAAACAAAGGCACATTTTTTCCAAAAGATATTCAACCGTGTAGTTCACTAGGACAGAAAGCGAGTTTTCGCCTTCCGCAGCGCGAAACATTTTTCTCTGCCCCGAGGTTCCCGCAGCGAACCATCAGCGGACCCGAGATCTCTGCAACGCAGGGTCAACCCTATCGTTGTTACTCTTTGGAAATTTTTTACGACCCCCCCCCCTTCATGGGTGATTTGATACGACCCCCTTGTATGTGACACTTGTGTAGAGACAGTGTTTACCATCAATATTTATTTCTACGTAAGTCATCAAAGATGAAACTTTAGCAAAATCCACGACAGATATTCATCGCTGCTTCCAAACACGAAAAAATGAGATGCATTCAAAGATATCCGTGTACTCCAAAGGGTTACCAAACTAGGAGATGAAATAAACTGAACCAGTGACCGGAATATTGACAATATTACCTGATAAAAACTTATGAGAAGTCAGAAAAAATTATCGCTCCAATTGAAATACTGAAATCCTTCACGTTCTTCAATTGCAACACAATTTTTACACCCCTCTTTCTAAGGCTATAACTTCCTTCATATTCGAGCTTCTGCGCCGAAGTGATTTGATTTGGAAAATTCAAATTATTCTCTCTCCAACCATGGGTAAAAATTCTTCGAAAGTTAATTTAATAAAAATTTAGTACGTTGTTACTTTTTTCTGTGCAAAGCGACTTTTTGACCTTCAAACGATCATAACTTCCTTCAAAGTCATTTGGGAAGCTGAACACGTATAATAAACTACAGGATTCAAGCTTTCTAACGAGCACCCAAACGTTCCTGAAAAGTCAGCAGTTCAAAAATTAGTCCCGTTGTTACTTTTTTGAGGGGTATTCTTCAAGCCATTTTCCGAAAACGCGGGTTTTCTTAGGTTTCACTGCCCGTAACTTCTTGGAAGACCAATGTCATGTTTAATTAGGATGTGCTAGAAAGCTTCGAGCATGCGCTTGCACTACATCCCTTGCCTTGGTGCGCGCCACGCCTCGGGCGCCCTTCTAATTCGCTGATTCATTTGAAAGCTCATTTAGAGGGAAGCGTGGTTTATAGATGCTCTAGTATCAGTCATCTTACGAAAACGTAACGTGCTGGCTATTATCCGATATTACCAAGAATCCCACTGTCGGCCACCGAGAGGGTACGACCCCCCTCCCTCCAAGCTCAACTGAGTACGACCCCCCGTTGTTACTCGTAACAACGTAGGGTTGACCCTGCTGCAACGATCAGTGTTTCGCGCTGCTAAACGCGAAGAAGTCCCTTTCTGTCCTGGTGAACCGCACCCAAGTTGGGGTGGCTATGTCGCCGGAAGTGACGTGTACTTGATAGAAGTTGTGGATAAGCTGCTTCCAACATACATCGCTGGATATCAGCAAAGCATGCTGGCAACAGCTTATCCACGCAACTTCTATCAAGTGCACGTCACTTCCGGTGACACACCCACCCCAACTTCGGATATCGACTGTAGACCTCCACACCCTATGTGTGATGAGGAAGAATCCCAAGTCCGACTGACGAAATGTTGTCCGGTGTCGTTGTGACGATGAATCTATGAGAGTTCAAAGTGATTTGGAATGGAAATAGTTTGTAATGAGATGTGTTCGATGAGATCAGATACTGCAATATCAAATAGCTCCGCTTGATAGCGATATGTACCGTCCTCTTTTCTGCATACCAAATAAAGCTGGCGCCAGATCTGAATCACTACGGGATCAGAGTCTGGAAAGCAAATGTTCATATCTCGCTCTTACTTGAAGGAACGTGGGAAATGTGCTGAGCATAATGAATAAGTATTTGAGCATTTTCCTTTTATTATCATCTTGAGGATGACGGCTAATTACCACTCTCAGGGCGCTCTATAGTGGGTCATCCGATGGTAGCGATCACGCAGCATTAGGTACGCATCGATCGTTGGACGTTACAGGGGACCGGATGATCAATACGCACCTAATGGTACGCGACCATTACGATCGTTACCACCGAACGACCGACTATGAGAGAGGGTTTAGGAAGTCTTCCTATGCAAGATTTATTGATATGTTTATACTTTTAGGTATTCGAAGGTGTGAAGGTTACTACGGACGAGAAAGTCGTTGTGAAAATACTGAAAGTAGGCGTTATTTTTGCGTGAAGTTAGTGATATTTGTTCTCTTAATTTGGTGTTGTAGCCTGTAAAAAAGAAGAAGATCAAGCGAGAAATCAAAATTCTCGAAAACCTTCGTGGTGGAACCAATGTCATCACCTTACTGGATGTGGTAAAAGATCCCATATCACGCACACCAGCCTTGATCTTTGAGTACGTTACCACTGTGCTTACAAGTTTAAGTCGGCCACATTTTTGTTCGTAAAAGTTCACATTTTTTTGTTTTTAGATATGTAAACAATTCGGATTTCAAGCAGTTATACGGCACTCTTAGTGATTTGGATATTCGCTACTATCTGTATGAACTACTGAAGGTGAACCAAACAGATTAGATGCTTTTTGTTTGCCTTGTTTATTTCTGTATTTCAATGATTTTATGAGGTTTGCTGTTACTTACAGCTAACAGATGACGTTTTGAACTTTTTATCTAAATTTGTTCAAGCTATGTGTTGAAGAAAATTTTATTTTGATTGCGTTCAGGCTTTGGATTATTGTCATTCCCAAGGAATAATGCATAGAGATGTAAAACCTCACAACGTGATGATCGACCATGAAAAGAAACAGGTGTGATAATTACAGATTATTTTGGTGAGATCGTTATCAAAGGAGACAAGTGTTGCTTCTATAAACACATTGCACGGTTGCTTAGATGGGTTATTGAGGGTCGAAAGAGAGAGTAAATTTGGTAATCTCGACTGTAGTGATGGGAAAATTTGAAATTTGTCAGTAACCACTGCAAGCACATTTAAACTGATCGTGTTGAAGGCGAAAAATGCAGCACTGTGCCATGTTACTGGTTTTGACTCCGGTGGCTCGTTAATAGAGAGGCACTGTGGTGCGTCTACCCAAATGATAAGACCAACGTCACACTCGGCGACGGTCTAAGCGTGGGACATAGTTTCAAGGGTTCACGACAGTCCTGTTCTTGCTGTCATCATTACTGATCGAAACATCACATTTTTTTATTTTCCGTCACGATGACTCAGACCGTGACATGTGTAACACGTGCCCTCAAGCGGCGTTTATCTCACCGGTTGACCTGCGCACGTGCTAGTCCCATCCTTTTGCGAAGGCTCAATTGAAGCGCCCGGCACGTGGCCTCCGCATGCATTCGAGTTAAGATACAAACGTCTTTATCGAAAAATCAGCCTCAATTCAAATAATTTTTAGTATAGTAGGAGCTCAAGTTTTTCTTCTTTCAAGAAAATTCCGGCGGTCAATTCTTCTTTTCCCTCAGGCTAGCCCTGCATCATCTAAGGGTCTAAGTCATTGCTTTTGTCTGACACCTCTATTTCATTTCGTCTTCGCATACTCCACCTAATGCTGGTTTCCTCCGAGTTCTTATTAGCAGTGTCCTTTCCCCTTTTATTTGCTGCTCTTCGTGATAGTTCTTTCACCGCCAATCGATATCATGCTCTTCTACTCCCAGCTGGACGGGAGCCGTCTATGTCACGGCTTTCACGTGATTGCAGAAATAAGCGGAAATTATTTAGCTGTGTATTACTAAATAATGTTGTAATGATCGTGTGATAACTACAGTTCCATCACTGGTATTCGGTCACCTTGCATCCGCACCGTTGAGGCAACTGAACCCTGTAGCGCTTTTAACAAACTGCTCAATAGACTGTGTGAGCGTCAGCTCAGGACTCCTAGGAAGCTTGTTAATTTACATGCTTTGTGCAGATTCTTGAGGACTTCCATTGCATATGATCCCTAGCATTGATTTCGACCTCAGTCTCACCGTGTTGTTGACATCAACCTCTAGTCAAACGTTGAATGGTTCGACGCGATTACACACATCCGAGTTTCAAATCAATTCTGATGGACGTTGACGACATGGCTTTAATAGGAGAGTTGCCTCTTCACCAATGCAGTGGCACTAAAGCACACATCAGAGACTCATACATCAAAGTCTAATTCTCAAGGAACGATATTGTTTACATCGCGAACAGATGCTTTTTTCGTGTGAGAAGCTCACTGAAGAAGGTTCATATGTGTTTTGATCACTCTCCTCAGACACGCAGTTTTTGTCTGTGGCCCTTTAAATGACTATTCTCAAGGTATGCGTTGATTTACTGGGAAACTTTGATACCATGAGATTTTGTGAACATCCACGAGCATGAATATAGCTGCTGTTTTTCCTGTGATGACTTTGCTTAATCGGTATTTTTCAGCTGCGCTTAATTGACTGGGGTTTGGCTGAGTTTTATCATCCGAAACAAGACTACAACGTGCGGGTCGCTTCTCGGTATTTCAAGGTAAAATTACCTTCCATTTGAAGTTTAGCTTATTACTTTTGATTAACGGCGACTTTCTTTAATTGTGTCGTGCTTTTCTCTTAGTTTTGCACTTTCATAATCGTGGTTCTGGTGATGATGCAAAATGCATAATGTTGTTTTATCGATTTATCTTTGTAAATTTTCAAAAAAAAGTATCGAGCATTTGAAGCCCAAGTTCACTGTTGAGCTCTTATTTGCTAGTCAGCAAACTCGCACAAACTAGACAAGGTATTTGCAATGATCATATCTCTGCATTGGATACAGCTGAAATATGGGTTTAATAAATAATGTTCGCCGCAAAAATTGTTAAAATTTAGGGTCCAGAGCTTCTAGTGGATTACCAGTGCTACGATTACTCACTTGACATGTGGAGTCTGGGGTGTATGCTAGCAAGTATGATCTTCCGAAAAGAACCGTTTTTCCACGGTCATGATAACTATGATCAGGTTAGTACTGTGGCGGCACTGACGGTGTGCGAAGCCCCGTATAACAATTATGATAGGAGCGCTTGTCTAAGACATGTTGGTATGTTCTCCAAAGGGGTGTATCGTTTAAGCTTGTTCGCATCGCCAAAGTGCTTGGAACAGAAGAACTACACGAGTACATTGACAAATATCATATTGAATTGGATCCTAGATTCAACGATATTCTTGGGAGGCATTCTCGAAAACGTTGGGAGAGGTAATTTCTTGATACTTCATACTGGATTATATAATAATTTCTAGTTGTGCGTATAACGAAAATCTAGATTCATTCATGCCGAAAATCAGCACTTAGTCACTCCAGAAGCCATTGATTTCCTTGACAAACTCCTTCGTTATGATCATCAGGTTAGTGTTCCCAAGAAGACCATCTTGGAGTCTGTTTATTTTCACTTAATGAGCCATACCTACCTGTTCAGGAACGTTTAACAGCTCGGGAGGCAATGGCACATCCATATTTCTTCCCCGTTGTCGAAGCTGCACGTCAGAGTGGTGACGCACTTTCGGTGAAGAGTGATCATTCAGAACTCCTTCCACAAGTAGCCGCTACATCGTGAGTGGGTAGGTTGACTGTTAAGTAGACTTCTAGAAACAATTTTATCGAAGACGTTTTTGGGCTCATTGCTTTCAGACCGGTTTTTCTGTAACGTTGTGATCCTTTCGCCGTTGTTCTGATGTGCCTGCTGCCTCAACTCTAGCAGCGTCTTTGACTTCAGTCGTCTGTTCGCTGATTCATAGTACACTTATTCTCTATGCCGCATCCTTCGCAACGTTACCTGCTCACCTACTTCGTTTGCAATTAGTGGCAGTAAATGGCAAAATAATGTCGCCGATTTCAGTGTTCACCGATCCAAGAATAATAAGAAGTCTGGAAATTTTCGTTTACCATTTCTACTCATGCTTCCTGTTCTGATCTTTGTTTCTCGCTTTGTGATGACGAGCTGATTGGATTGTACCACATATGGAGTATGGGAGATATAAATGTGCATTGTCTTCTTTGGTATTATTTGGGCATCGGTTTTTGCAACCCTGTCATATATTTGGAAATGTATTCTGAATGAATCTTCAATGTAATGCTGCGAATTACTGATATGAGAATAATTAATTTGATTTCTAGAAACGATTACAGCCATTCATCTTGGTGTTTCACGCTCATCTCTATTCAAACATGTCACAACGATAGTTTTTGCTTTGCCTTAGTATGATTTGAGAGGAATTTCGCGCCGCCTTGATCACCTGATCAAGCCACCATTCGTTAACGAACTAAGTGTTTCGGAGAGTTTCACTGCTAGGCACAACAGTAGTATTCTAAGTACAGTTTATTTTAGTATTTTTCGGTTCCTCATGTTGACGGGTAGATGTGTGAGCTCAGTGGTGCGCATTTGCGCTCGTCAACTTGCCACTCCAGCCGTTGATCCTGCAACTCCGTCACCAATATATCTTGATGTGCAGGCTACATCACCTATGGTAAATCTAAGTTTTACATTTGTGGAACTAATATTCGGTCAATTAAGAGACTCGCCATGGGGAGGCAACCTGGGTAACACTTCATGTAATCTGCAGAACGCAGGCATAATTCCATGGTAGGGAGAAAATGGAAATAGCCGATGAGTGTGGGAACAGAAGGAACCAGCTTAGGATAGAGATTTTTTCTCGATACCATATGAACTCTCTTGAATCAGTGATTGATAGCTTTGCAGCTTCAGGATTCTGAGACTAGGCTGCGGTAAAGATGAAGCTGAGTTTCGACCCTTACTGTTACCTTCAATATGACTTCTTCATGTTTCAAGTTTCCAATTAAACCAACCTTTCGAAATTCCATAGGAAAGTCTTAGCGCTATTTCTTCGAGGAAGTTTTGGAGTGCATTTCAGGAAGCAAATTTCTGAGTTCATATATCGTAATAAAACCTCGTATGAGTATCCTAACCGATTCCTTACGATCAAAATACATATTTCTATGATTCGAATTTTTAGAATATAATTATTCTCATCTTTTCAGTTTCAGAATTTCTATGCTTAGGATCCTCGGGTTGTGGATGCTATGTTGCCATACATGTTAAATGAATACGGAAATCCCCACTCGAGAACCCATGCTTATGGATGGAAGGCTGAGGAAGCGGTAGAAAAGGCTCGCGCGCACGTTGCAACTTTGATAAAGGTTTGTTTTCATCACTTGGTAAAGAGGTTCAGTTCTTAGTTGCTCTCGAGACCTGACTCTTTTCGCAAGATTTTCGTTTACAGGCTGACCCTCGCGAAGTGATTTTCACGTCTGGTGCTACAGAATCGAACAACATAGCTATCAAAGGAGTGGCGAAATTTCAACGGCATACAGGAAAAAACCATGTTATCACATTGCAAACGGTGAGGGTAGCAAAGTGTGCTGGAGTGGTTGCCCATACAACAAATCCGCTCTGACACCTTGTCGCTCTCTCGCACACCAAGGCCGATTAGGAATGTGAGGGAATGCGGGCGAAGTGGAAAATGCGTATGTGTGTCACCAGAAAAAGTTTCACTGTATCGTGTCATTGCGGCGAGCTTGCATATCACACGGAAATCGAACTATGGGAATTTGGCGGGCACTTCTCTTAGCGGCTGCTCAGCTTTTCTGAGAAGTCAGGATCACAATCCGAAGATCTCCTCCTAACTATGTCGCGAAATACATGAAGGTCTTGATACTTGGAGCGACATCGCAGTGGAGTAAGGAGTATATTGCACCCCCCCCCCCTCAAAGATTGCTAAAGTTTCCAGAATGTTGGCTGAGAGGGGGAGGGGGAGGAGAAGATTTCATTCCCGACGAGGCTATGAAATCTGCTGACCAACATAGTTTTCTTATTTACTGTCTAATTACGGCGCTACATGAAAACACTCAGCATAGACTCTTGAAAACAGGATGACTGGATCTTACGCATATGTGCGTACCCTCCAAGTCAATTTGTTTTAACCATTCCGCATACAATTACAATGGAAGAGCGCCATTGCTAACGTTGGTATGGGTGAGAGTGAGGCACGACATGCTTGATATTTTATGATAGGTGAAAGGTAGTTGCTTCCGAATTCGAAGTGAGGTGGAGTGTTTTCGAGGGATTGAGCGGAAAGGATAAAGCTTCTGGCGTTGATCAGTTTTCGGGATGCACCCACACTCTAAATCCTGATCGCAGTGGTATTTGAGATTATCTGTCCATATAATGTTGTAGGTGTTAGAACAAGTCTGGCAATCCAATGACCCTGGAGTGGTGGGAGGCTTTGTTATCAAAACCGAGACTCGCTTCATCAATTGTTTCACGAATCATGCGCGTGGTAATCAGCAGCACATGTTGCTAAAGCACTTACACTCATTTTTGCCGTCTCTGAAAAAAAGTTATTTGGTTCATTCCAGGAGCACAAATGTGTACTGGATTCTTGTCGCTCACTGGAAACAGAAGGTTTCAAGGTGACGTATCTTCCAGTGGATCAAGGAGGCCGTGTTGATTTGAAGGTGTGACCGATTTTTAACCGTCAAGGTTATCTAAAGGTTTTTGAAGTTGCGGGATAAGCTGAATTGCGAGCGGCCAGCTCAGGATTTCTCCGTTACTGGTGGAGTAATGTAGTAGTGACGATACCCTTCAAAAGAGGAATGTGGATTTTAGGAAGGAATAACATTTTCTTATTTTGATATGTAGTTCAGTGTTTTGTACATGAAAATAGTTTCTAATAAAAGGCTTCAGGCCCTCGAAGATTCTATCACGCCCCAAACATGCCTGGTATCCGCAATGTCAGTGAACAATGAAATTGGTGTGATTCAGCCAATTAAGGAAATTGGTAAGTAGTCCTTTCACTTTCTGGATACATCGCATTTTTTTATTATACATTTACGGTTCTAGGAGAAATATGTCGAGAACGAAAAGTTGCCTTCCACACAGATGCCGCTCAAGCAGTGGGCAAAATACCTATTGATGTGAATGACCTGAAAGTTGACTTGATGTCTATATCAGGGCACAAAATCTACGGCCCGAAAGGTATTTGGTAGAGATCAGAGAGGCTATTTCAAACTATCCACTGCTCCATGGAGAACTCTTGAGGTGTGGGCGCATTGTACGTCCGTCGACGACCGAGAGTTCGTTTGGAAGCTCAAATGAGTGGAGGTGGGCAGGAACGTGGGCTCAGGTCCGGAACTCTTCCGGCTCCCCTTTGTGTTGGGTTAGGAGAGGCATGTCGTATCGCAGACAATGAAATGGGTATGTTTCCTTCGTTTCTATTGTACTAATTGGATAATATCGTTAGTTACATGGTGTGGTAAACATGAATTCACTCCGCCTCTTCAGCAATGGACTCAGCTCATATTCGCCGACTTTCTAAGATGCTTGTTGATGGCGTGAGATCGCGACTGGGAGATATCATCCTCAATGGCGATCCAGAGCATTTATACCATGGATGTGTGAATCTTTCATTTGCGTATGTTGAAGGTAAGAACAAATTGCACGTTTCCTTTTCTGTGTAGGTCGTCTATGATTACTGTAGTAGAATGCAACGTCCGATTCACCTACATACCTGTTTCAGGCGAATCGTTATTGATGGCGCTAAAAACCGTTGCTTTGTCCTCCGGCAGCGCCTGCACATCAGCATCGTTAGAGCCGTCGTACGTGTTGAGGGCTATCGGAACTGGAGAAGACTTAGCTCATTCTTCAATTCGATTTGGTATTGGACGCTTCACCACCGAAAAGGAAGTAAGAGGCCTCAGTGTCATGTGTAGGCTTAACTATCACTATCGAGAAAGATCGTTCCGATCAAGCTCAGTAGTGGCGGAAGCTATTGAACGCTGAAGACGTTGGAGAAGTTAGGGAACGCTTATACTGCATGGTAATGCTGTGGCGTTCAGGGCGATTGTGAGGGAAGGAAGTAGTGGGGACCTTCTATAGTGCACCTCGCTGTGGTTTAGCAGTATTGCTCTTCAGACAGAGAGTGAGGTGAGAGAGAGCTACATATTAAATCTTCATGGTGGGCTTTCAAGAGCAATTAATGCAGTTTTCACCTCTGTTTGTCTGAGCAGTACATATGGGCCCACCCCCACCAGAGGTGAAAGGGATCATGCCTTGCGATGCGCAGGCGATGAAGTTGTATTGCAAGCGCCAAAAGCAACACATCAAAAGTTCCAAATTCGTCACAGATGCCATTGATTTTGGTGAGGCATCAAGAACATTGGGAAATGGCCGTTTGATTCCTGCAATTTGTGATTTTTCAGTTTGAGATGAAAGTTCTAGCAATAGAAAGCGAAATCCCGTGCTTACTTTTTAGAGTATTCTTCATAATAATCTTACCGCAATCCCACTGCGATTGACTGTGGAAATCAGCAATTAGAAAAAGTATTAGGAGTCGACTATTTTAGTTAACGGTTCTTTCATGCAAAAAAAGATTACGGTATGCCTTTTTCAGATCCAGCACACCATCGAATTGTGCGTAAAAGAAGTGCAAAGGTTGCGAGAGTTGAGTCCGCTGTGGGAAATGGTTCAAGAAGGTATCGATCTGAAAAGTATTCAATGGACGCAACATTGAGCCCATTCTCTGTCAATGACTTTAAATTGTTGTTCTACCTCTTTTGCATAACCGACACAGCGGCTCCGTGCTATTGACGGTTGCCGCACCACTATTATTCCCACTCCCAAACAACAATGTGTATTGAGGAATTCACATGTATTTCGATGATGATCTTCGCAGTTTCGTGCATGTTATTGGATGTATCTACATTTTTAATATATCGCATTGCTAGTCCATTGTCATGAGTGAGACTCATAAATGAGCGTAGTATAAAGATTGAACTGTGAAATGGAAATCGAATTAAGGGGTCGAAACTGAATCAGGTACTCCTCAAAGTGGGCTCAGCACCACGAGAAATGGTGATGTGTGTGGACCTACTGGTGAGGCCCTTTTGAGTGCATACTGCTTTTAATTCTCACCAGGTTTGCTCCGCCCGCTATCGCGCGCATCACAGGGTAGGGAGGAACCACGGAATAGCAGCATGACGTACTCCATTAACCACCTCACTATTGAATGTGTTATACCTCCTTATACCCCTTCTCTCCGGCGCATGTAGCGCCATGTTCTCTCCCCCTTTCTCTCCACCCTCCCCCGCTCATCCGGCTGCCACGGCAGCACCATGTAGAATGAGACTGAGTGTGCTCGATCGGTGTTTATATAGCCGCTGTGGGTGTTATCATGATCATGACATCAACATCACGAAGTGTTGCCCTTCGTACTCCCTGGTTTTGTGAGCGGTTGGTCCGGACGGACAGAACGACACACACACCGACAAACCGACACACCAAAGTTCTGGTTTATATAATGAAGTGATAATTAAGTACCTTATTTCTATTAGTTCTAAATCAGTTTTTAGCAAAGTGCTGCAACTTTACAAATAATTTTGAGGCGCGTTTCTCGTTCTATCTTTGACGTTTCACTTTTGTTCTCAAGCAATTATTGCCGTTTTTGTAATGTTTCGAAGACTATAGTGGTGCGAAATCGATCCAAAGAAGAGAAAACGACAGAAATATCGCCAGAGGCACAGATAATGGGAACCCTCTTACTCTATACTGAAGTCTGAGGACCGGACAGCGAAGTCTGCGTAGAGGTACTCCCTTTCAAGAACGTCTAAGTGCACTGGTGAACCGGAAGGCTTGGTGACATACCGCTTTGTAGTGTTCTCTGGGCACTCTCGCATATGCACACTATTTCAGCATCTGTTTTTTCCTCTTTTTTGAATGCTTAGTCATAGAAAAGCTCAAAGTATGTACTTTTCTGTCTGAACACTCGCGCGAAGGTTGACCGCTGCCCCGTAGCCCTAACTAGATTTACTTGAAGGCCGTCACTCGTGTTGTATGGTCTGTACCTGACGCTCCTCTTGTTTTTTGAAAGCTAGCTCGGCTGCTCAACGACATGACACAGAGAAGATATCGAACGAGGAGCTCGTAGGGATCGACGATTCAAAATCGTGGATGCCTAACGTCTTATGGTTAGTGAGGTGTTTCAAGGTGCTAAGTTGTCGCAACCTCTACGGTTTCGGACCGGACCTGGCACTTCCACCAAGGGGAGGGATCTCCTTTGTGAGGCTGAGCCCCAACTTGCCTTTGAAAAGCGATTTCGCTCGAGTTTATATTTCAACCATAATTATCCGAAATAGGAGTGCAAGCTGATCACGATAACAACCATGCATGTGTTTGGTTTTAGATACTAAGAACGTGCTGTGTAGCAGTGAAAAGCTTTTCCGCATATTGCGAGAGCCTCGAAGACAATGTGAGGGTGGAGGTTGGATGTCGGACTAGATTCATGGTTTTGAACGAGCAATAGGTGTACACAACTGCGGGAACCTGCTACTAAGTTGGACGCATGTTTGTGATGTTAATCTACCACATAGAAGGCTTGAACATCCGAAAAAATCAAAAAGTGCGTGCGGCTCCGAACATTTATCTGCTCTCCTTACACCCTCCACTGTTCAAAGAAAACGGCCCGTGCTTGATTAAATCGTGACATGCAATGTAGAAATTCTCATGGCTTGCAGTAACTGATGGACCTCCTCCGGCCTGTTAGGTCATAGGCTAGCCGACCTCGAAGGAGGATTCCACGATAAGAACGAAGGTCGAATGAGGGAAAACTTACCTAGTGGAGAACAGGCGGGCCCCCCTAAGGTAAGGACACACTCATTTTGCATCAAAGAATATGCCCCGGCGATCTAGCCCATGGTCTTCCCCGCGGCCCATTTGGCGCGCTATTAGCCCGGCACGCCCCCCCCCCCTCATCTCGCGTCGTCTCGTGTCTGAATATCTAGTCGTTCAGCAGAGGGAGCGTTAGCCGTGAAGAGAACAGCACCGATGAGAGTCACACCAATGCTCGGTTTTTCCTTCCTTCGTGCGTCACTGACCATCTTTTTATTTCGACTGGGCTGCCTTCTCATAGCAGAATCCGCCTTCAGCTCCTATGCTAACAATATGCAACAGAGCGACGAATACAGCGTCAGGTGGTTCAAGGGAATAGTGAAGGAGGGCTGTCTCAAGGAGTACAAAACATACACGTACATTTTGCTCATGATTTGCATAAGTAACATTTTACGTGTCTCTGGAGACGAGGTAAGGCGAGTGCGACTGCAAATATCCTCGAAATGTTTCACTATCGCAATAGAAACTGCATATCAAGCTTCGAGAGATCTTGTGACCGTAAACTCATAAATCCACTCTCTCTGGTCCCGGAGCACTCGAAACTTCTAGGATATACAGGAGGCTAGACGTGAACACTGATGATGGGTGGCGGGAAGTGATAACTACTGATAGGAGCTGATAACGAATGCCGAAATGTTGATGTCACCGATATTAGTACACAGTTCAGGCCGAGGTGAATGAAGGAAAGTGGCAGTAACTGATAAGAACTGATAAGGGCGTCAAAGTGTGGATACCACCAGTTTCGTTGCGGCCCTCGCGGTTACATTGGAACCTTGGCTCTCACATGTGGTATAGGGGATGGGACGGGAACACGGATAGTGGATGATCAAAAGTGATAACAACCGATAACGGTCGATAAGGAAGCTAAAATTTGAATTCCGCTGTAGTCTTCGTGGTGATAGTAGAACCTTCACTGCTACACGTTGTTATCTTATGTTTATTACGTTGCTGAGGCATACGTAGTAAAAGAACAAACAATACCATACAACAACGTTAGTGGCCGAACGAAAACGAGTACAAACAATGACTCTATGAAATTGTACAATATAAAGCCAGGAATTTAAAACACCGAAACACTACGAGCGAAAAAAAATAAAGCTTCGCACAAGCATGAAACATGAATAGAAGCGGTTTACCTCAAGGAACTATGAAATTTCATATTCAGATAGAATTGCAGCCATCTTACGCTTGAATCCATCCAGGGAGCCAGGAATGACCATATTCTTTGTTACCTTTTTGTAAAGACTGGCAGCCCTGTACGTGAAACTAGTGGCCCTTATGTTGGTTCTAGGCCCAGGTAAAACTATTTTTGTATATCCCCCTCTGGTACAAGAATGCGCCATCTTATAAACATCAAAAGAACCGAACTGGTTCCGATGATAGAGAAGTTTGTAAACCATGCATACATCAAATACTCTGCGCCGTGACTCAAGTGTAAGAGTCCCAAGTATTTATTGCGAATAGACGCTTTCGGAATCCTGGAATACAAGAAACACCTACACCGGAAAAGGATTTTACGAGTGAAATTATTTTGTACCTTCTCAATTGCCTCAATGTCCTTTCTCTTGGTGGGGTAGAACACTGCAGAACCTGCCTCCACCAACGGACGAACATAAGTTTATAAGCCTTCAGAAGGATAGATTTATTCGTGGATGAAAGTCCCTTAAAGATATGCGACGTACGCAAGAGAGCTAGATTGCAACGCGTTCGAATGTGCTTAGAGAAGTCAAGAGTCTTGCTGTAATGGAACCCCAGATCTCTACATAGTTGACGGGAGAGATAGTAACCCCATCAACAATATAAGGATTGGAGGAAAACTCAGGGCTCTTTCCAATCGTCATACACATCGTTTTGTGTGGGGCCAAGGGTAGTTGCCACCGCTTTGCCCAATCACTTAACGAAGTAATAGCCTTTTGCAGCCCCTCCTTATCCTTCTTTCAGTGATAACTTTATAGATTTTCACATCATCAGCATACATCTTAGTTGTAACGTCCAGCCCATCAAACAAACGAGGTATCTCTGCAGTGTAAATACAGAAAAGCACTGGTGAAAGAACTCCCCCTTGCGGTACTCCACTCAACACTTCTCTACTGCCAGAGTAAGCTTGGCCAACTCGAACCTGTAAGGTCCGGCCAGAAGGAAATTGGTTATCCATTTGATAAGAGTTGGATGAAATCCCAGCACCTCTAGCTTATAAAGCAACTTTCTGTGGGACACTCTGTCGAAGGCTTTAGCAAAGTCAAAATATATGACATCACAGCAGTAATTGTTGTCAATCGCTGAGGTCCAATCCTCAAGGCTTTCTATCATATTCGTTTCCACTGATCGCCCCGGAATGAAACCATGCTGGGCCCTAGGAATGATTTTGTTGTCAGCAGCATACCTTAGAATATGCGTCTTAAGTCGTTTTTTCAAACAGTCTACAAAATAAAGACGTAATACTAACAGGTCGATAATTCGCAGGGTCCGTGGCGGGATCCTTCTTAAGCACTGGGGTGACGAAAGAGTGTTTCCAACGATCAGGAACCTCCCCCATCATCAGCGATTGGTTGAATATGTACGCAAGTGGTCCACAGATAACATCAGCCACCTTCTGAATGAAGATCAATGGAATGAAGCCGGGGTTACAGAGGAGGACTTAGGCCAACTCATAATCCGCTCGTATAGTTGATCTGCATAGAAACCATGGCAGATCTTTCATAGTTGATGTGAATGACGACGAGAAGTAAGGAATTATTCCATCATCTTTTGAGAAAGATTTCGCAAAATGATCGGCAAGCATGTTAGCTTTGTCTTGCGCATTACATGCTACAAAATCACCATATTTAAAACCCCGAATGCATCTTTATCCTGAATGACTCAAGACTTGAAAAAAAATTTGTGTAGAGGTGAGAGGAGGAGTAAAGGTTGTATGTGAACGCTGGGCATGGCACACCATTGGTGGGCTAAGGTTGCACCAAAGTGGGCGGGGTTGCCACGAAAACTTCATGACTCATAACGTCTTCTACAAGACCTCATAATTCGGCTCCGAGATGACTTAGAGACCTGAAAAAATGTGTATAGAGGTGAGAGGAGGAGTAGAGGTTGAATGTGAACGCTGGGCGTGGCACACCCCGAAGTGGGCGGAGTTTGCCACCACTCTCATAACTCGGTTCCTAGAAGCCTAGGCGACCGGGAAAATGTGGATAAGGGTTGCCGGAGGGAAAGGGGTTAAATGCTATTGGTGGGCGAAGCTCGCACCAAAGTGGGCGAGCCTCGTAATTCGGCTCCGAGATGACTTCGAAACTGAAAAAATGTGCGTAGAGGTGAGAGGAGTAGAGGTTGAATGTGAACGCTGGGCATGGCACACCCGAAGTGGGTGAAATTTGCTACCACTCTTATTACTAAGCTCGTAGAAGTCACGACGAAAAAAGTGGATTGAGTCGGTCAACGGAAGGTAGATCAACGGCTATTGGTAGGTGGAGCGTGCGTTGAAATAGGCGGAATTTGTCACGTGATAATACAGGCGTTTTCAAAGAGAGCTCCAGAGGCTGGGAAAGTGGATAAAGGTTGGCGAAGGAATGGGGCCAAATGCTATTGGTGGCGCCACCGAGATTTTACGGAGTTTCCCACGGTGAACTATAAAAATATCAATGGCCCTGTTTCATACCAATGCGAGTCCCGTGTGATGCACGCGAATGCGTGCGCAGCTAAACTGGTGAAGTGATAATGCTTGTACTCGAAAAAAGTGGGCTCAAAAAAGTTCGAAATACGTACGAACTTTTGAGGCAACTCAATAGGCGGAAATTTTCTAAGGAATGTATTGTACACGTAAGGCACAGAAAAAGCTCCACTCCATCGCAACTCAAAAACTAGTGTTTAACAGAGTTTTGAAATTTGGCTTGTTGCGTTCCACCGATCCTTTGTCCTCTTCAATACACTA
>MU868515.1:48184-59322 GCA_036418205.1 Ostertagia ostertagi
TTACATGCTACAAAATCACCATATTTAAAAAACCCGATGCATCTTTTATCCTGAATTTTATTATTGAGATACCTATAGAAATTACAAATGCACCCTGCGCACCTCCACGATTTTCTTCTCCACATTATAGAAAAAAATTTTGAGACGAGATAAGAACATTGCTGTATACTCTTTGTACTTATACCAGGTCCCAGTACGTCTTGCTTCATGAAAGAGACACTCCCGATGTTCACTCATTTTCCTTAGATACCGTGATAGGATGAACGATTTGTAGGAAGACACACGCTCCCAAGGAACATGGTATTCTAATGGCGGCATGCAACACAGACAATAATAGTTCGTACTTTTCGTTGATATTGCTGCAGCTTTCAAGAAGATCGATCCAGCATATGCGAGAGAGATCCCTACGTAAAGCATTGAAGTTACATGCAGAGTATACTCTGCATGTAACTTCAATGCTTTACGTAGGGATAGGATAGGATCGATAGGTAGGCACAAGACAGCTTTCATACCCGATAACTTCAAAGGCGATACTGCTGTGATCGCTACACCTAACAGGAGAAAGGACTTTTAGGTTTCTGAATAAATCCAGACTACTAGAGAAAACCAAGTCCAAGAAGTTGCCTGACCTGGTTGGTACATTAACATGCTGCGTCAGATTGTGTCGTGAGATAACACTCGGTTGGAAGCGATAAAATTGAGCGTTCCGAATTGGTACCTCCATTACTGTATAACTCAGGCATGTTAAAGTCACCCACAATCACAGTAGGATGTCCGCAAGCACTGAGGTCAACTAAGGACTTTAGATTAATTGCCTCGTGTTTATAACCAGAGATGATGGTGCCCCACACTACTATGATGCGCTAAAGCGAAACTCTGCGTGGACAATCAGCGCGAAAGTATTTATATGCATCAATCTTCACAAGACTCCTTTGAAACGAGTCCATAAGATATAGTCTCGAATGTACTAGTAGCATTACTCCATCTCCAGACTTTTTTGTGCGATCGCATCGCAGAATGTCATAGTCTGCGCCGAAATTCCCAGGAGTGGTGGGATAATATGACTGGGTTTGAGCCAAGTTTCACTGAAGGCGTAGATATCAAAGTTATCAAACTGCATCAACGTAGATGGAGTTCTTTGAGATCGACCTCACACTGGAATAGAAAAAGTTAAGAGTGCCTAAAATAATCCGCGGAGGAGACATCGGGTTTACCTGAGCGGAAGCAAAGATGCCATGGAGTATTACGAGTTCCCACATTAGCCTCACCCGAGCAGGACCACTACTCAGAGTAGGAGAACGGGGCACTCCCTCTCTACTTCCATGCCGTAGCGCTCTCCGTCGTTCACGTACCTCTTTTGTCAGGGACTCCCTGAGGAAGATCTCCTGCTGAGGAAAACAGCGAAGGCGAGGCGCTCTTCTCAAAACCATACGTTGAAAAAATTGTGAAAGTAACACAACTTTTAACAATCTATTCCTATCTTGCAAATTCTTGCCCATCCTCATTTTTATGTGTACGAGTGTTTCTCCGCCCCAATCTCGTTAAATCTGCAGTCCAGTTTGCGGAATAAACGTGCGGGAAGCATATTTCTTCAAACGTTTCAGCTAATTTTTCGTGGAAACGTTTCAGCCCAGTTCTAAACTGGGGTTGCCGCAACCAATTTCGTCAAAGCAGCAGATATTTTCCTAAACGCTTCAGCCCTTCTTCGTAAACGTTGCAATGGATTTCGTCAAAGCTGCGACCATTTTCGTAAACGTTGCAGCCCATTTCGTATTTCTTCCAGCCCATTTCGTAAACGTTGCAACCAATTTCGTCATTCTAAACCCCAATTCGTCACTTTTGCAAGCAATTTCGTAAACATTGCAATCAATTTCGTAAATTTCGTAGTGTGCGAATTGGTGTAATATTTATGTTTTTGGGAGGGGCGTGGGAGCAGCGTGGCTCGGGGAGCCAGTCGCTGCCGCGGCGCGTGCGGCAGCACGAAATTCGGAAGCCAGAGAGGGAGTGACGCGAATGCGGGGGGAGTCGGGGGGGTGGAGCGGGAGTCACGAACATAGCGTTGGAAAGCTGGAATGTTTGAGTTGGTGCGCGTGGACGGTGTCGCGGCGTGAGAGCGTGGTGGCGGCGACATCCCCCCCTCTCGCGAGGCGCATTGCGCCTGTATTTGTAATGTGTGACAATATATAGAGCACAATTACAATCAGCTAATAACTTCGTTGGCAGAAAACGTCACACTGGGCAATGAGAACTGCTTACGCACCTCAGAATCCCTCTTCTCCTCTGAGGTTCATCCATAAAACTGGGTTTCGGTGAAACTGACGCAACGATACGATGCTGCCCCGCCCCTGGAGCAACATGTGCTCCCCAGAAAACTATCACATTTTGTGAAACCGTCGTTCTAGGTGATTGTTCTGCATTGGAGCGGGAAACAAAGGGTTTTGTCATGTGCTAGATATTATCTATGTACCACCATTGCATACAATGTAGGTGTGATTAGTAGTCGTGTTAGTTGTAACACTTCAGTAGGTATAACATATTTTCGATGAGAGTCCTTTTCAAATGGAACTCGGGGAGATGGGGGGGGCACGCGATAGCGCAACGTTGTTCTCGCCTGCTCCTCCAAGTCAGCGATGGCTGGTTGACGGACTACTTTGACGCGGATCTTGAGCCGTCTCAATCCGAGGCTCTCGTCTGCGCTCTCTCGCGTTATAAGCTGCTGAAGACCTAATTTGATCGCACACATTTAAACTTTTGCCAGTCTGTAATGGGCTCACCCAACCTGGAGTTCTCCCCACCCCTCCAGGGCTTTGGCTTTGGTTTATGGCTCTCACTTCTTTCCTTGGGATCTGGAGCCGAGCCAGGAGCTGTTCACCAATTGTTTGTGCTCTCCGCCATTCGTGGAGACCATAGAAAGAAATCCGAGTACTGTGTAATCCGCGATGGCAAATATTCCGAAATCCGAAATTCTGCCGACATGGCGGAAGAGTCCTCAAAAGTTATTCTCAAGTGATGTCTAAAAGTATACGGGCGAAACTCGGGTTCGGGGGGGAGGGGAGCGAGTCCCGCGGTTCGAGCGGTCTTGGCAAACGCAGTTGACCTCGAACATTCCAGGTGCACACGCATGTTTAGTGAGCTGCCTCACACCCGGACCCTGGATTGTTGCCTCCCACCGATCCTTTGTCCTCTTCAGTACACTAATATTGTTCTCTTAGTTTTTATGCATTGCGCGCACCCACTAAAAGTTGCACATTTGTCGATCCCATTCAGCGAGAATCGTACGTGTCTTGTTTTGTAGTTGTCACTCATTATGTAATGCATATTCAACACAAACCAACAAACAATTTATTCTAGTGGACATTCGGCAGGTATCATTTCCTGCACACTAAATAGCCCTTTGAAGCTGCAGAATCCTTTCCACATTCATACTCAGGCCAACCAATGTTGTACTTGGGTCCACTTCCTTGCACAGATAACTGCAACAGTATCACTTTTGAGCTATGAGAATTGAGTGTTTGCATTTTTTCTCGTGGTCTAAACACAAGATCACAAAATAGTCTGAAAATTAAATTATGCACGGATAAGTACATCAAGCTCGGGTTTGCGTTATGGACTGACTGAAATGTATAGGCTGAGGAATGCGCTAACAAGGTTGCGATTCGTTATGCGCACCATACAATTATTAGCAGAGATCTTGATCTGGATCATTAAATTGGCCCCACTCATCCACACAGCCATATCCTATTTGTTGGCGCTGCACGTTACTGCACGCGCAACACGGGTCTGGGGCGATATGGAACAGTGAGGCCATAACTCTCAAATACATCCCAATCCGGACGAATGTCCTGACTTGCCCTTATCCACTTTATTTTCGGTCCTGTGCTGCTCTGGATCACATGTCGGTTTTGCATTTCACCTCGGTCCACTTTGGTACACGCCCCTTCACTCAGATATTTTGACCACCACTCCTTGGCCAACCCCTGTCCTACTTCTCAAGTGGGCCATCAAATTTACAATGCGGTCCCAAGAAGACTGGAAAAAAGTGAGAAGAGATCGACGAACGAAGGTAATAAAGTGCTGTTGGTTGGTTGGGCGTACTCCGAAGTAGGCGCAGTTTGTAGGAAGCATTTGAAAATAGGTCCTGTTTTACAATACCGCCCCTAATTTTTGTTCAATCGCCGAAATGTGATACAACTTTCCGTAGCAAACCGTCGTTTTGCCGCAACTCCTGGAGAAGTAGTCCAAAAGATCAAGAAATTAGACCACCGGATAGTTCTGATTATGGCGAATCTAATGATCTAGCGTGCTGTCACTTTTCTTCAAATCTTCTACCTCGTTTTGAAGGAAATTGAAGGTTGAGTCTCTGCTTGCCAATGGCAATAACCTGCGGATATGACACTGTTGTAAGCCTCCCAGTGAAGGTGGTACTTCGGAAAGAATTGCTCCAAAGCCGCAATTTCCAGCATATTAGAGAGGAGCACGGGCTTGTGATCATTTTGGTATCAGTCCCGAGGGTTTCAGCAATTTCAAATGCAAAAAGGACTTTTATGGCCATTTTTCGGAAATGAACCCTTGTCTTGATTGTACTGCAATTCAAAAAGCTTTAAATAGACCTTTGAGCAGGATTTACCTCTGCGTTCACTATTTTCAATTCAAATTCTCTGTTAACAGCTTATATTTTCCTGTAACTTATGGCAGGAACTCATGCTCTGTTATCGTGAAAATTTAGCAAAAAATGCTATGTGACTCGCCCTTTGAGGTGCTACCCACTTGTATAAATTTTTGAATGACATCTACCTGCACCTTATATTCAACTCTCTTCGTTTAATGAACTCCAATCCTAATCCAGGACGGTCCCTCTATAGATGACCTCTGTAATTACTATGGCGAGCTGCGATCCCATATCGATTCTCAGTCTTAGGATAATACCAGGTCACATAACATACTTCTTAGCTTTTGGTTCTTACGCAAGTGTAGAAAGATGATAAGATACTTTTCAGATCTAACTTGTTCGTTTTGTTCCTAACCTAGTTTCGAACGGTTATGCTCCGAACCAGTCTTCATTTTGAAGCTATATTTTTTTAGTTCCCATAAGTACTGCGACTGTAATGAAGCAACTCTTTTTGAATACTTGGGCTGTGCATGATAACACAACAGCTTCCACTCAATTTACTCCCATTTTGTAATCTCCCAACAATAAATTTCACGATGACGACTGTTTCTTGTTGAAATGGTTGAGGAAAATACTGTCAATAACTGCAAAGAACTGTTATGCACACTCAACTCGTGCAGTTTCTTCACTATTGGGTGACCAATAATTTCTGGCCGACTTTGGTTCAAATTCAATTTTCTTCATGTCAAATTAGCTTCATGATGAAATAAGTTGAATATGTTGAAGAACACATCAGGACCTTCAGCCAGGATGTTCAGAAGCTCAAATGCGCAAAGGGATAATTAAGTAGGAATCAAAATAGATCAACAACCAAACCCAACGATTATGCCTTGCGACAATTTTAAGAAGAACCTTGCAAGGAGCGCGGTAGGCAAGATCAGCGCTACGTTTGCCCCAGTCTTTGCTACTGATCGGGCACTGAGCTATTGGCTCAATAGCATCGGCAAAGGCGATAGGAGCTGCAAAGTTCGACCTCATCATGGACCCCCAGTCACTTTCGATGAGGACCGCTTGCGCTACGAATAGGAAGTGCATCCGGACGCTATTAGCAGGAAACTGTAGCAAACATCTGGGCGCAGCCTACGCTCCATGAGTCGACACCTGAATGGAATGGACTGTAGCAGAATGAAGCCTCGATGGAAACAGCATGCATCGACTGACCATGACCGAGAAGCACGCCTGACCATCTGCAGAAGTTTCATTCTGCGACCGTATAGACAGACATTCCCTAGTTGGTCACCAGTGCAGATGAGTCATGAGTCCACTACGATAACAACACGCGGCTCGCCTGGTGGCTACCTCGCAGCCTGGACGCACACATCAACCAAAACCCGAGCTCTTTCATCAGAGGGTGTGACCCCCGTTTTGTTGGATTCGCTGGGTATCCCGTTTTGAGAACCATTTCACTTTATGCAGACAAGCATTGCGAAGGTAACCATGGAATAGCTCCCAAAGTTGGCCGCAGCAGTGCGGGAGGACGGTTGAAAAGTCTCAAAATCTCCTTTATCCGGAGGACCGCCCGAAATCACATTGCAAAGATAACTCGCCACGTTTCGAGGGAAACTGGCTGGACCACGACACCACATCTATCGTATAGCCCTGACATTGCTCCATCGTACTATCACCTCCTCAGCTCCCTGAAGCAGCAGCTAGGAGAGAAAAGTCAGTAAATACAACCACCCCAAAAACGACCTCTTCGAGCTTTTCATCTCACAGCTTCTCTCGTTCTGGGAGGAATGCATCCATTCGTTCCCTAGCAAATGGGTGCATATCAGTGATTATGATGGTGGTTATGTTTTTGATCAATTGTTCTTTAGGAAAGATAAAACTTGAATAAATCAAAGTGTTGAAATTCGGCCAGAAATTATGGGTCAACCCAATACATCTGCCTATATGTAGTCTTCACCATATCGACCGTGAAGATCCCCCTAAGCTAATCCACCATGCTGCTGACCTCTCCAAGTGCCTCCACAAGTTGCGTGTGGAACCATATCGGTTTTTGTTCCACGATAATATGCGATCGCTTAACATCAGCATAGTAATATATAATATTAAATTTTTGAAGAGCAGTGGAAAATTCTGACAAGCTCTCCTTCAGTTTTGATATCCTTCTATCTCACGCTTTTACAAATTTCAAGGTGTAAATGCGTAATGCCTAGTTTGCAAAAATGTATAATCGGAAGCGATAGAAATTATCCGGAATATGAAGGGAAGAAAGAACTGGACTGAAAAGTTAGGGATACAGCAGATCATGAAACCTATTTCCATCATGTACTACCAGCAGGAACTGAGCTAGCAATCCAAATTGAACACGAAGGGTGATGCGGGTATTCTAGAGAAGGCCTACTTGTGCTCAAAGGTTCCATCCACTTGCTCACCGAATGAGGTAAGGAATTAAGGATAAAAGGATAAAGCATTTGCCGTTGATCAATCCCTTTTTGGGATGCGGCACGCATTCTACTTCCATTTGTACATTCGTAGTGGCGTTTGAATGCGATGTGGCCTATACAATGACTTGCGGGGGCCAGCCGATGTACAAGTCAGTGTTTTTATCCTCCCAGACAAGTCTGGTACCAATTAACCGACCCCGGAGGGATGGAAGGCTTGGTTGGCCCGGGCGACTCACGACCCAGGATTTGATCCCCGGACCGCTCGCGTGGTAAGCGTGCCACTTGTCACTACACCACTTCCGCCCTAATTGGAACTGAGGTAAGGAATTAGATGCAAACAAATTCGGATTTGAATAATCTGCTTAACTTGTTTGATTTACGACCCGAGTTTGTAAAAAAAAATTTCAGATTTCGAAATTCACTACGCAGGCTCGCACTTTCAACTCATGGAACGATAAACCGAAATTAGTATTTCAGTTCAAAGTGACCACGGTTTTAGAGAAGCCATATTCTTTGACTGCAAATGAATTTGAAATTAGCGGTTGAGAACAAAAAGAACAAGTCAAGTCTGAAAAGTATGTTATTATTTGCCAACACTTACGTAAGAACCTCTCAGACGTAGAAGTATACCCGATATTATCCTAAGACTGAGATCGATATGGGATCGCAGCTCGCCATAGTAATTACAGAGGTCATCTATAGAGGGACCGTCCTGGATTAGGATTGGAGTTATTAAACGAAGAGAGTCAATGTAAGGTGCAGGTAGATGTCATTCAAAAATTTATACAAGTGGGTAGCACCTCAAAGGGCGAGTCACATAGCATTTTTTGCTAAATTTTCACGATTAAAGAACATGAGTTCCTGTGATAAGTTATAGGAAAAATAAGCACTTTACAGAGAATTCGAATTGAAAATAGTGCACCGTGCCTCGAATATGCCTGCTTCAGTAGATGTTGTGACTATCAATCCCTCATACTCCTTCCTCTTGGGATACAAGCCGAAGATTGATGAAGCACGATTATTTATTATTCCGGCCGTCAAACCATGAACTCGCATGGGCCACAGCGCCTCTTCGGGGGTCCCTTGCAAACATCGCTACTTGGTCACTAGAACAGGCATATTTCTACATCCAAGCCTAACGTCCTGGTACCTAGCTCAAAAGAATGATCACGGATAGGT
This sequence comes from Ostertagia ostertagi, assembly GCA_036418205.1. Classification (NCBI taxonomy): domain Eukaryota; kingdom Metazoa; phylum Nematoda; class Chromadorea; order Rhabditida; family Trichostrongylidae; genus Ostertagia; species Ostertagia ostertagi. The sequence goes on from MU868515.1 coordinate 56,423, forward strand.
CTCGCCTCCATTCTCACTAAAAGTTAATAAAATGAGGTCGGTTCTGTTTACAATCCGAACAACCAACAGGACGGTAGTAAAGTGCAGTAGACTAGGAGTTAAAAGGTGGTGAACTACGGCCGTAACGGTGAATAATGAAAGGCGAGACAGCCAGATGACCCCGCTCTGAATGGCGAACTTCACTACATTCCTAGCAAAAGTCGCATCGCCCATGGACTTGAACCATGTAATGCAGCGTCCATGACGACGAGGCGTGAGATCATTCCCATATAACTACCAGTTGGCGCCGCACGCATTGCGCGCGCAACACAGATCTGCGGCGAATTTTGATGGTGCGACGAAAATTTTCAAATTTGGCTTGATACAATACGAATATCTGAATTCTCCGCTAAATTCTATCCGCTCTTTCTTCGTCAACCATTATCCTCTTTTTTCTCGGTCCTCGGCCCGGAACAAATAAATCTCGTGGCAAACTCCGCCTACTTCGGTGCGTGCTCCTGCCCACCAATAGCATTTGGCCTCCTTTCCCTTCGCCAACCTCTAACCCCGTTTTCCCCTATCTCTAGGACCTCTTGGAACCGAATTGCGACACTTTTGGCAAACTCCGCCCACTTAGGTGCGTGCTCCGCCCACTAATAGCATTTGACCTCCTTTCCTTCGCCGACCTCTACTCCCTTTTTCCCGGCCTCCTGGACTTCTTGGAGCCGAGTTATGAATTTTCGTCGCAAACTCCGCCCACTTTGGTCATGCCCCGCCCACCGACCTCCACTCCTCCACCCACCTCTATCCACCTTTTTCCGGCTCACTAAGACTTCTCCGGCCCGAATTATGAGGACTTGTAGAAAATGCTGTACACTTCAGAGCGCGCTCCGCCCATTGTGGGCGGGCCTCCGCCCACGTCATGTATGCTGGGAACACCTTAGACATTGCTCCCTGCACCAATTTGTTTTCTGCTCTGTAGGCTTTCTCCCAACCGAGTTTTGAAATTTTTCACAAAGCACCGCTTTTTGGAGAGCGCTTTTGAGACTGCATCACTGTCTCAATGAGGTTTGGTGGTTCGTACCGCTATCATAACTTGATCCGGATTACCTTTTTATTTCATACAAATTTACAAGTATAAAAGGGAGAAAAAATCACACTAGAACGACATGCATATATTTGATGTACAAGGGCGACACTACGCTAGGAGTTAACTAGGGGTGACCTCTCTTTCCGACCACATTGTTTTACCTCATTCCCAACTCTTTCCCAGACCATTTCCTTTCAAACTATCTTTCCCGTCAGTTGTGGGTCCGCCGAGGGAAGGAGAGTCTTCCCGTACTCACTGATCTCACCGATCGAGGCCAAGACCATTCGACGTCGTAGAACGAGCTCGAAGGCAGAGCTGGCCTTAGAACCAGCGTCCGCCCGAGGTTCGCGGTGAAGGCGTAGCTTCGAGTCTAGCCGGATAGACCGGGCTCGAGCCATCGTCCGCCCTCTTTTATATGATGAGGGCGTCGATGCTGATGAGTCATCGTGAACTCAGGGTTCACGACAAGCGCCCCGCCCACCGGGGGTGGGTCTCCCTCAATTCGATGTGACTTACCAATGCACACCTTACCCACTTTTTGGCCCAGTTTCGAGGCTGTTTTGTGACTGAAATTGAAATCTTGGTCTCAGTACAGTTCATTTCGACGCACGCCACGCCCACTGTGGGCGGGGCTCCGCTTAGCTGATGTGTGTTTTGTACTTCGTGAGACCTTGCCCACCCATCCCACACTTGACCCGGTCCCTCCAGGCGGATCCCGAGGAGCTAGGGAATTTCGTGACAGACATACAGAACGACAGACAGACAGACGACAGACAGAACGACAGACGAAGCGCTTTATAGTAAGTAGGATACCTGATCGTCATATTGGCAGAAACTTATCAATATTACCGATAGCTCCAGTTGCCGACACTCTCAACACCTTCCACGCTCAATGCCACCAAAGGATGAACGTGCAGAGAAGGGAGAAAGTGTATGAAGATTGCAGAGACGATAGACGGCAACCCGAATTTCCCCCGAACACATATTAGTCGCCGTCTATCGTTCCCCTTTCGCTGCCGGGTTCGCCGTCCAGGCAAGGTGCCACCTTATACGTTGGCCACTTAAGATGTGGCCTAGACCTCGCCCTCTGCGGCAGGTCAGCGCGAGTTTCCCGCCTTTCCCAATGCTTTTTAGGTGGGACGAAGGCGAGGTCAACGTGACCTAGTGACCACTATAGACTGGCAGTTTAGGAGACTTTACTACCGCCCCAGGAGCTGTTAAAAATTTTATTTGGGCCGTAAAACTGTCACTACTGTTGGCGTTGAGAATACGTACAAATGTGTAGAAAGCGCACAGGTGAACGCGTTTCATGTCCAACCTCCCTAATCATTACAGCTGGCTCCACGCCCACTATGCACTTCGGCACAGAAGCACTTTCGGTTCTATCACCGTGGCAGATACCGTCCAGAAGATGAGGAGCAGCTTTCCCGTGTTCTGTTCTAATGAGCACCATAATGAGGGTAGCTAGATACATAGTTGACACTCTGGGTTGTATAGCAATGTGACACCGTCGAACATTTTGATGGTTAAAGCAACAGTTCAGGAACGGTTTCGCGGGAAAAAACCACCAATAATGAAGTTGTAGATGAAAACCAGACGATTAATGTATGAAAAACTGGAAAAAAACGTCGGGGAGGGTCTTAGACAGGTACTCTCCCTCTGCCGCTCAGCAATGGATAAAGACGCACGTTGGACGAGTTGTCTGAACGTGCCCGCTGTAAACGCGCTCCATTTTTCAATCAATTTTCCCTGTGGTCCCAAAACGAGCACGATTGCCGACGCGTCCAATGACGGCCGGCAAGGGGGCGGGATTGGGGAAATCCCCAAGAAC
>MU868515.1:59422-70029 GCA_036418205.1 Ostertagia ostertagi
ATTTACCCTGAATATAGAGCAGCCACAAATTACGGTAACAAGGGCACGCCGTATGCACTGAAACCAACAGGGTCTCAACTGTAGATTTTGCGTGTTTGTTTCTTCTGCGACAGTTCTGATCTGTCCTTCGCTCATCATTTCAAGAGGCAGGCAATCGCTTCAAAGCAACAATTCAGGGAGGGTCCGAAAATTTCAATGCCACTACTACTGAGGGATACACGAGCCCTAGTGAAGAACATATGCAGTGGAAATAATAAACGAACTTACCTCAGAAACTCAAAAACAGGGTGGAAAGTCCCTCAAACATGGGTGTTCGATTGCCTGCCTCTTGAAATGATGAGCGAAGGACAGATCAGAACTGTCGCAGAAGAAACAAACACGCAAAATCTACAGTTGAGACCCTGTTGGTTTCAGTGCATACGGCGTGCCTTTGTTACCGTAATTTGTGGCGGCTCTATATTCGGGGTAAATGGAAAGATCTTTCTCTCTCCACATTTAGAGCAATTGTCTTCAAAAATCCTTGCAATCTTCAGCAACATGAACATGTCCCTTGTCACTAGCGAGATCGTACAAAGTTTTGCGCAAGAGGGTTCAATTTTCGAAGAGAAAGAATTTCGCGAGCTACGCTCTGTGAACGGTCGAGGGTAGGTAGGGCCCATACAAGGATTGAGGTGGCCACGTATCGGGACACACATTGAAAGAGTCGGCTATAATCTCCCGAGTGTGGAGTAGCGAGACGAAACGGCGAAAAAAAAATAGGATGCATCAGGAGAGAGGAATGTTATTGCCATAGGTGAAGGCTCCTAGTTAAGGCAGCCCGAGAATCTAGTGGAGTCCTTCTTGTCGCCCATATTTGTGACAGATGTCCGGCGGGAATTTAAAGCGCAATAGTCCTCGCGGTTATTCGTATCGATTTCTAAAACAGACGCAATTTTTGTACTTTTCGTATCGTTCACATCGTGAATGGTGGGTCCTGAGAAAGTGATTCAAGGGTTGGGTAGAAGCATGTTTTCTCGTGAACTTGCCGAGAACAACCGAGGCAGTAGTAGCGTGAGCGATTCCCCTCAGCCTCTAGAAAGCAATGTGGCACTCCATGGTCATCACCCGGTAAGGGTGCTGGGGCCTTGCAAAATAAGCTGCAGCAGCTGCAGCGCTTTCTTTTATGTGAGTAGTGAGCGGGGCCCTCTCATCTCTTTCGCCTCGTACTCTCCTCTCCGCGCTCGGTCTCTCATTGATCCAGCATAGACGCATTACGATGGTGAGCAAGTTCTTAACCTAACCAGGGAGGTCTTTCAGGAAATGGTGAGCTTTTCAAAACGGTTTTTTGCATGATATAGGGACACATGCATGGAACACCAAACTGTAGTTCATTTTTCCTGAGCGGCCCTCTGAATACCAAAAAAGGAGCGAAGAAAAAATTCTTTAGGAACTGCCGTTCTAACCGCTTTGTTGTGACGTACATCGCACACAGCGTTGACCAGTGTCATATCAAAAGGTTCTCATGAATTGTACATTGAAAACAATGCGGAATTCGGTCAAAAATAAAACGATCTCCTTGGCATGTATTGAAACTATTGTGGAACATTCATCAGCGCCGTCTGAAGCCATGCTATCAGCGGCAGTCGGATGGCCTAGTGGTTAGTGGTGCGGTCTGTGAATCGGACGGAAAACGGCGGTGTTGATGGTTCGGAATCGTACGGAAAAGGGCGGTGTTGATGGTTCGACTCCTCACACTGCCAAAGTTTTGCTTTTTTCTATTGTCATTTTCCTGTGATCGTGCACTCCTGCGCATGCATATAATGCGGATTTATGTTCGTTTTGAGATCCTACGACTGCAAATTCGTATTGGTCTCTCACGAACTTGTGTGTGCATCGATAGAAATTTTATAATTCATAAACAAATTGCCCCCGGAAGGCTTGGAGAAGGGCTAATAGGAGGGGTCCGTCCTAGTGATTACCACGGAAACCGAGGTTCTCCCTCGCAGGGCAAGTCTCACACAACGTTGCGTTTTTTGCAGCTGATCTAGCTATCGGCAGTAGACCCAGCCAGAAGTATGACCAGAAGCCCATCCTGCCACTGTTTGACAAGGAGGAGAACCTAATGACATAGTCATTGGTGACTTCTCGCCAATCGCCGGCTTGAGTGTCTACCATTGTCTATTACGGGAAAGGATTTCTCATTCCGTGAAAGATGACAAGGAGGTCGCCTCCAAATTATCTACCAATGAGCCTGACGGGCTACTATCTACCCATGGTCCAACTGTTCGAAGTTGGGACGAAATCTTAATTTTCCCTGAAACTTTCGGGTTAGGGGTTATTCGGCGTCCTGATTACGAATATTCTATTAGTTTTTAGCGTAAACGTCATTTGAATTCGCTATGACGCCATTGGGCGCTACAACGGCGCCGTTTGGTGTCGCAACTTTCTCCACCAGTTTTTTTTAGTCAAAATCTACGTATGAAGGTTGCTGTTGCTCCTAATTATAGATATGACATCTGCTATTCACGCTGACACCCTTTTTCGCGAATTTTGGAACCAACACAAAATGCAAAAAATTGTCACTGCGAGGATTCGAACTACGGACCACTTCATCACCCCTTTTTTGGTATTCAGAGGGCCGTTCAGGAAAAATGAACTATGGTTCTGTGGTCCCCGCATGTGCCCCTATATCATGCAAAAGACCGTTTTGAAAAAGCTTGGCATTTCCTGAAAGACCTTCCTCGTAAGTGTTCGAGGCCCCAACCTTGCAACAATATCTCGGATTCGTGTGCAAGTCCGGTTACACCAGTCCGCTCCTGAGGCATGCCTTGCCTGATGACTCTTTGCTTAATTCGATTCGAACGCTACCAACTGGGAATCAACGAGTCATTTCATATTTTATAGCCACCGATGACATCAGAAAAATTTTGTTTTCAATTCAGGAGAGCATGATACACGGTTCGAGCTCAGTGCGATTCTCGACGGACCTCGGACACTAGAGAGGTGTGGAGCGGACGATGGGAGCCTGCGGCGAGAGGCTGGGGTCGAGTGCGGATCCACCGTTTGCGACGCACGTTAGTGCTCAGGTATTCTCCCGATTTCCTTTTGTTCTATTGATACAACAAGCTCAATTGTTTCCCAGTTAGAAGCCGATTTCCTCATTAAGCTCCCTCATCATTGCAGAGAAGCACTTCGCGAAACGTCTAGAGCCATCAGGTCATTATCAGTGAACAAAGTAAGCTTCGAACAAAAGAAAACCCACGTAATGACACTTATTTGGTTCATTAAAAACTCCATGTCTGACGGAAGGTGGAGAACCATCGATCCACGTAGGTACCTTACCGACGTCTCGCCATCCCGTCACTATGTACGTTACGGATATAGTAGAGTCCCGTTCGAGATCTATCCTACGCACCAGCTCTGAAAAAAAAACATCAAGAAATGACTTGGGCAGTTCATTGCCTGCTCACAAATACACTTCCAGCTTCGGTTTTCAGCAGGATAATAAATTTTCATTATGTACTATTACTATTATTTTATGCATGTGCTGAATGGATGTGATGAAAGGCGAGATTTAGAAGCAATTTCGGAAGAAAAACGCCCTGGAGTAGGACTCTGAATTCCTAAAGCGATAACATACTGTGAAAATGGTAATTGGTGCCATACTTGCGAAAACATCATTAGCGTTTTTGAGTAGATTTTTGACCAAATTTGGGTTGAAAAGTTAGTGGTCAAACGGTGCCAAAACGGTGCCCAATGTGGCTAAAATGGCTCTGTGTTGTGCCGGTCAATATGGGCGCCAGATTCGTAATCGGCGCACTGGATTACTCTTACAGGTAGTTTTGTTTTGAAGGCAGCGATTACGACAGATTTTGTTCAGAGGAAGGTGGGGCTGCTCAGTGGCGAAAAAGGCAGAGAAATCCGTCAAGAATAAGCAAAGTAGTACCCCTCAAATTGCCCGTTTCATTTTCGACCATGGATGAGCGGCGACAAAGAACGAAGTTGTTCGGACGTGTTAACCCCGATAGCCGCCATCATGCCAACAAGCATAGTGTTTTGATTGATAAGGCATTACATGGGCAAGTTGGAAGATACAGCCGCTAAAAGGGAAATGATCTTCCAAAATGAAAAGCCAACAGCAAACAGCTCGCCCAAGTCATCAACTGAACTAGTGGGCGTAACGCTTTCGGGCGGAGTGCTTCGGAAGTCCTGCTCAGCAACCAGGCACCTTTCGTCGTGAAAGCGCCACACTTCGCTTCCTTGGCGAGCCAAGTAACTGATTCGTGTGGCGCATGTACTTTCCCAATGCTGCTCTTCCTTATCGTGATCGCTTCCCTCAAAGACAACCACATTTTGACCCAACTTCAAAAAATAAGGCTAGGTAAATAAGGCTGGGTACGGTCAGGCGGGTCACTTGGATGCGAGCTTTGAAAGCATAGCAAGCTGCACGTCTGGCTGTTGGTTACACTTCGGCCGAAGTCCTTTTTAATGTGATACATCTGACACCCATGAATCTCAAAACAGGTACAGTTATTGGGAGGAACCTCAACTTGGGGAAGGGGACGTGGGCCAAAACGCGGACTCCTTGAATAGGGAAGCACGTCAAACTTTGTTAACGCATGTGTCTTTCCGGGGGTGTGTCTCAAGTGGTACGATTGGAAATTTCAGCACCTAATTAGTGCTGCCTCGCGACTAGGCGCCAGCTACCTGTGGGCGAGACGCGCCGTACATGTCCATAACGGTGCAAAAGATTGGCGGAAGGGAGGAAGGTGATTTCAGATAAAATGTGATTATTCATTCATTATTACTACTTTTCAATCTTCTGACTCCTGTGAACACATCAATTTATGGACAACGAAAGTTCAAGAAACGTTTCCAAAAGTCAATAACTTCCGTTCGGCTTGGCTAATTGAAGAAGTTGTGGCTTTCCACACCTTCACATATGACTTAGGAAGTCTCCGACCCATGATCTGTTGACCTCTTTTACCTCGACAGCTCAGCCTTCCTCAAGCCCCAACCCCGGCACCTTCCTTTTCATATTTCGAAGGCCCACCTCCTCCCCAAACCCTTCCGTCAGCACCTTCTCTTCATACTTCGTATGTCCAGCCCCACCTGAAATCGTTTTGCCAACACCGTCGCCGTCATACTTCATACTCAGAAGTTCCCGTTCAACCACAAAAGGTTACACCACCTTTGTTTACCGCTGATGCTTAACACCACGAACCCTCGACCTCGTTTGTATCTGCAACCCTCCAGTCTCCCCAGTCCAACCTTTTCGAAATTGTTGTTCGCCAATCTTTTGCACCATTATGGACATGTACGGCGCGTCTCGCCCACAGATAGCTGGCGCCTAGTCGCGAGGCAGCACTAATTAGGTGCCAAAATTTGAGGTCACTTCGCACCTCGTCGCGACGCAGCACTAATTAGGTGCTGAAATTTCCAATCGTACCACTTGAGACACACCCGGCCATTAGCAGGAGGTTGACTCAATGCAATTCTTCATCATGGGGTCGAGTGTCTCATAATTTGGGAAAATGACGACATAGGATGGCTGCGAGTTTGTCCCCATATCGCTGCCAGGAGCATGATGAGCTCCTAACTTACCCGAAGCGGACTTTTTCAAAGTGACGTTGAAATCTTGATTTTACCATGGGTATAGGAGATCCACTGCTTCAATCACAAATATAGTATTCATTTTTGACGCTGGGACCACTCTGTGCCATTTTAGCGCAGCAACATTTTCCACCATTATTTGCAAAAATCCCTCTCTTATAAGGGTTATTGGTGGTCCTTTTTGCGAATATGATATCCACTTTGGCGCTGGTGTCATCTAGGGCCTAAAAATGAGAGTAAGTCCAAAATGCAAAACGGTAACAACGACAGAATTTGATCCAAGAACCTCAACCTTCCCATCCGAATGTAAGCTTACTGTCCACTGCCCCGGTGCACCGCCTTCGGAAGTGGTACGCCGACGCTCCATATGAAAGCTCGTTTGGCACATGTCATTGACAGCAACCATACTTGACGAATTTTTGCCCTTGTTTTTGCCTATGGCTATGTTTTTGATAACCTTTTAAATGCAAATAGCTATGCTATATGCCCTTAAAATCACTTGTAGGCTTAAAAACGGGGTCAAGCACGCGTTAAGGAGTCCTCGACACTTCGACGGGGAGGTCGTGTTGGCCCGCTGGAAGGAAGAGACCGGGGGATCATCACTGTTGGAGGACCTTAAGGATCGAATCCATGGTGAGGCCAGAGGATTTCCAATAACGTTGTTATTCTGCCCACTTAAATTTTCGTGATTCAAAGGGTCCGCGTAGTAATTCTTAACTACCTCAGTGATTTATTACGACAAGGTTGAAGAATCCGAAATTCGCACGTTTTCCAACGGATATTTTATCTTTCAAATGAGTCCTCCAATATGAAGGGATGTGAAGCACACGGCGCATCCCAGAGTGGGCCCAGTTGGTTGCGCGCGCTTCAACTACGGCTCTCTGGAGAAAGAATTCCAAGTGGGAAAAATCAAGAGGAAAGGATCAGTGGGAAATAGAAATTTTGAAAGGATCAGTGTGAGATTACGCCTTCAGCGTCAAGTTCATCAACATGTAAGTATAAAAGTTAAGGTTCGTCAAACAGTTTTACACCTGTTGGAAAGAAAAGAGCTCGTAGATTCGAGCATGCTCCATTTTTGTAAAAAATTGCCCCTGAAAGCAGCTATAGTCGTTGAAATAGTGCCAATGCAGCGAAAAAGTACCTTTCGGCGGTACTCAGGCAAAAATCTCTCAACGTGGCCTCCTTTAGCCAATTGCGTACTGCGGTGTTTCTTCGCTGACTGGCGCATGCGACCGGAGCCTGTTTACCCCTACCGCCGCGGACTTGTCGCTAAGTATAACTATTGTATTTGTTTCAGAATTGTTCTGTTCCGGAGTCTTATGTTGATCTAAATGTGTAAGAGACTCCAAATATTTATTGCAAAAGACTGCGAAACTTTTTACAAAAGGAATTGCAAAGTGTGTGTGCAAAATATTTTGCAAAAGCTTAAGTCTTTTCTTGTCAGGCTTGAAATGAAATAAATAAGTAGAAGCTTTCGAAGTCTTTTAGTATATTGAAGTGTACCAACCGACTCACCTGCTGCTCACTGACAAAGTGAAATACTTATACTAGGTGTTTCAGAAAGTTCTGTCGTTTTCCAACCCCTAATTTTAAATGCACGTATCTCGGCTTAGACTGAACCTTTCGAGTTGATTAAAAAACCATTCGAAAGCGCGAATCTTTTTCTATAAGAAGCCGTTCAACTGGGTACGTTTGTTTGGAATGCTGGACCTCTGGAGGCGATGAACTGAGGGAAGGTCGTTTTAGCATCATGTTGGGTTTTGATGTATTTCTCTTCAAGGAAGCTATCGAGATCGTCAGAAATTTGACAGTAGATAGACAAAGGTCTACTAAGTAAGATGTTCGCAGAACCACTCTGAAGTTCAGCTGGTACAACTTGTGAAGGGTTGGCCGTGCGATGTGCGTTCAAGACACCTTTCAGGGATGTGTGTGTTCCTTTATAATGAGGAATGCTGGACCCATGTCTTAGAGTTTTTGATGATTTTTGACTTAATATAAAGATTGATTCTCCACTGTAACAGTTCCACCTGATACTGAAGAACATGGCCAGCCGCTGACCCCATGAAAGCTGCCACAACCCTCCTCCAGCACAGTTTAAATTCTGCAAAGTTTGTAGAGCTTCATCGCCGTCGATCTATTCAGCAAAGCTTCGTGGACTATAGAGAAGAATCCGCTCTTTATTGTACGTCGCAAATCTGTAGAGAAACGAGTCGCTTTATCACATAAAACAAGCGACAATTTGATGGACGACCCTTCAAATTGGTGATTTGTCGCGGCACGCCCCTATCAAATTTTTTGGACTTTCCAGCTTCTTCCGTATAGCTTGGCTGTACAAACCATATACGCCCAGGTTGGGCAGAACCTCCTCTATGGTCTTACGCACGAGTGCTTCAATCAGAACTTTTGGCTAATCGGAGACAACGTCCGATATCCGACCACTACTCTCATCATATTCAAGGCTCTCGCTTTCGTTACAATAAATTTTTTAACTACTGCTTCTGAGCACATTTATTGCAAATCTAGGCCCAAAGCATCGTTAATATCTTGAACTGTTCCCGCCACTTTCAGGTCTATTTAAAGCTAGAAAAAGAAAGTCATGCCAACTTGCTCATCGAGTATACCGCATTCAAAGCTTTGAAAAAGCTATAAGAAAATATTTTAGGACAAAGTTGAGCTAAGCATTGGATAGAGCTGGAAAAGCTCTTCAAAATGATATCAACATCAATTGCAGCTTTCCTAGATTTCAAGGGAAATAAAGCATCCAAAAGTGGAGTGTCAGAAAACGACAGAACTTTCTGAAACACCTAATATTATATTACTATAATAAAAGAAATACACAAGCATTCCCTCTTACTTTGACTTGTGTTTATTATGTTTTTTTTTCACCACTCATTGTTTTGCTAGTTTTTTTTTCTCTCTCTTAGCACAGATATTATGCCATTTTCTGTGCGCCTTCGTCTGTTTTTGGTTTTATATGCGTTTTGATTGCCTACATCACGTAGACTTGTCTACGCTTTCAATAAATAAATAAATAAATAATCCCTGAAAGGTGTCTTGAACGCACATCGCACGGCCAACCCTTCACAAGTTGTACCAGCTGAACTTCAGAGTGGTTCTGCGAACATCTTACTTAGTAGACCCTTGAACTATCTACTGTCAAACTTCTGACGATCTCGATAGCTTCCTTGAAGAGAAATACATCAAAAACCAACATGATGCTAAAACGACCTTCCCTCAGTTCATCGCCTCCAGAGGTCCAGCATTCCAAATAAACGTACCCTGTTGAACGGTTTCTTATAGAACAAGATTCGCGCTTTCAAATGGTTTTTTAATCAACTCGAAAGGTTTAGCCCAAGCCGAGATACGTGCATTTAAAATTAGGGGCTGGAAAACGACAGAACTTTCTGAAACACCTAATAAATCATCCAAGGGCGTGTTTTAGGCAAACTTTGGCAACGGTCGCAAAACATTACACGCTTTACTGAATTATGCCTTTTATTCCACAACACAAACAAAACCATACGTCAAAATAACAGGACAACCTCTCTAATAAACAAATACCATTCGTAAATGAAACATTTTTTTAGAGGTTTTGTTCATTTTGCAACATAAACAAAAAACAAAGAGCACCAGCTCGCCGACGAATCGTTCACCACTTTCCGATTTCCCTATCGGAACTACAACGTAAACAAAAACATGGAGTAGTGACTCCAACTAAACAGTAAGCACATTAGGATTGAGAAGCAAGTTAGCGAAATTAGTAAATGGTTAGAGGTATTCTTTTTGGTGTCTTTCAGAGTCGTTTTCGATCAGTCGACATCCCGACCAGAGGAATTTTCAGTGCACTTTGGCCATATGAACAGTGTGTTAGTTTACCATAGTAAAAAAATCATAGCCAGCGCGGACGCAACGTTTCCTTATAACCGCAATTCAAGGGCACCACCCAGATTAAGATGAAATGAGGGTAACATAAAAAGGAGTATCTGTCGTGGAACGTGCGCTAATTGAGCAAGCCAGCGTCGAGAAATCGAATGGTCGATGGTGACAGGGCGACACTTCCTGAATTTTCAAGCATCGAGCACAACTGAGTTAGGTAGCAGCCATTTGTTTCGAACGCGTCAAGTGTACTGTTCTTCTAGTGATCCTGACGCAGCTGTTTCTTTCTTGCTGACGCCACTCGGCGAGGTGTTCGTTTGAATGCGATTCTGGAAAAACTCAGATTCAGTTACTCACGTAATGTAGAAGACAAATATGAAGTAGTAATGACATGACCAGACTTACTTTGATCATTTTTTCGAGATCGAGGTAGGGCCTCCAACTGTTACAACGGTTCCTTTTAGCAGCTGGACAAGGGACTTCGCTACCACTACCAGAAGAAGTCGCTTTGTTTGAAGTACCAGCGCTGCTCCCACTCGAATATGGCTTGTTGATTAGTAGGCGAACAGGCGCACGTCTTGCCGCCACAATTATATCTCGTGGCGAATCTGAAACGAGTAAGCTCCCAGGATTACGAAGTATCTGAAGAACTACTTTGAAAACCAAAGGCAAGGCTCAGGATCAATTTGATGTGGAGATGCCACTCGAATTTGAAAGTATGGATGCGAAGTGGAGCGCTGGTGCATAAAAATGGTAAAGAAAGCATGAAAACACCGTGAATACGAACATTCCCTCTCTATAGTGTGGAGAAATGTAAGAGGCAGACAGTGAGATGAGAGATATCATGAGTCACGGAGAGGGATAAGAACTCTCGAGTCGAGAGGGCGTAGAAGGTCAACATTGCGACACAAACAATATAGCGAAACGCAAGGCGTGTCCTAACCCCCGGTTTCATAGTGATGCGTTTCAGGACGTAAAAAGTGGCGCGACCACTGGCGGGCTTAGCGTCTCTATCCACGAGCGGGACCTTCTCAAGGAGCTGAGCACGACCCCTACCTTTGGAAATCGTATCACTAATAAGAATAATGAAAACTAACCGTTATTGCGCCGCAGGCGACTGGCGATTGGCTCACTCTCGG
>MU868515.1:70129-100658 GCA_036418205.1 Ostertagia ostertagi
ACTGTCGGATAAATTAGGTTGATGCATAATTATTGCGGCTTTTTTCGCGCGTTCTTTTCTCGAGAAGATTGGCGTTTGAGTTTCTGTTTTTTTCATGAGAATATTCTTCTTTCTTCCATTAACAGAAATGCTTATCGGAAATTGTCCTCATCTTCACCACACATGCTTACTTACTTCTATAAATGTTAGAAGGCGGCGGGGCCATTCCGCGATCTCATCAAACTTCTCAGCGAGGGAGCAATTAGCAAAACCCAAGACGAAGGATCGTTCAAGAAGTTTAAAACGCCACATCTACCGAGCGGAGCTCCTACAGACTAGCAATTCAATCAGACGTTGAAAAACTGGCAAACGAACAAATTTTAGGATGAGCTGGATGCGTTGGTGGCCAGTGTTAGAGCGTGGATCGTCTCCGAGAATCGTGACTTTTTTATCCGTGGAATCACCGAGAGAAAAGCAAATGGGAAGCATTCTTGTGGGATGGTGACCACGCTCCGGGGTTATTATTTAAACATGTTTTTGTTGAATAATTTTGTCGTTTTCGCTGAATAAAATCTGTTGGAAAAAGCCGCAATAATTATGCATCAACCCAATACTCTTGGAAAGGTTTAATGTCACAAACAGTTACCGAAAAATGGGCACTGAAACAGAATCCTCCATCTAGGATTAAGAGTTCTTTCTTCCTTTGCTACATATTCAAATGGTCAGTTCTAAGCATTTGCCGTGCCAACAAAACAGATTTCACCTTAAACACCGGCATTCCTAAATACTCTAACTTATTTATTATTCCATTTTCACTTCTGCATCGGGGTTGACAAAATTAGCTAAGCGTCCGAAAAAGGCTCAGGCCCGGTATTTATCAAACAGATCTGAGCTTAGACGCAAAAGACTTTTGCACTCCCACTTTTGCAATTCCCTCTTGGACATAGAAATTTTAGATCTTTTGCAATAAACTATTTGGAATGGTAGGCTTGCTTATGCTACCGTATTGTATAATCATTGCGATCTTTTGCATTACTGTAAGAGACCTCAATACCCAGCTCTATTACATGTATAACAGGTTTACTTCGCCTAGCTATCAGGCAGCGCAATTGATCAGGGATAAGGAAGAAAGGAACCAACCGGAATAAGCGAGCGAAATAGTGACCTGCTGTCGATACAGTCACAACCAATACACCTGATTGCATGTGTTATTAATTGAATGTGTTATCCCTCCTTATATCCCTCTCTCTGGCGCATAGCCGCCCCATGTTTTCCCTCTCTTTCCCCTCTCACCCACTCCCCCTCCTCTCTACCCCCTCCCCTTTTGTTCCCCCCTCGCCTCTACTGCCGGCTGGCTCCGGCTCCCACGGCGGCACCATCCTACTATATATAAGCGGCTAGCGTGTGTCTGTTGTGTGTGTGTGTTTGACCGGAAATTCATAGCTCGAGTCACAGTAACGATAGCGCAGTGGTTCTTACATATGTTATAGGGGGTGGGATGGGGACACAAGTGGTACGTGATAGGAACTGATAACGACTGATAATAGCTGATAAGAGGGGCTAGAAAGCGAGCATCGCCAATTTCGTTTTGTCGTTCATATTGGTACTAGAGCGTCTATACTTACAAGTGTTATGTGGGGTGGTCCCGGGACATTGGTGGTACATGATTGGAAGCGATAGCAACTGATAAGGGCTGATAAGAGAACGCAAAAGTCGTCGATTCCGTTACCTGGCTCGCGTTGACACCAGAGCAACCATACTTACAAGTGTTATGTGGGGTGGGACGGGGACATTGTTGGTGGGTGATAGAAAGTGATAACATTGATAAGGGCTGATAAGGCGCGTCAGAACGCAAAAGTCGTCGATTCCGTTACCTGGCTCGCGTTGACACCAGAGCAACCATACTTACAAGTGTTATGTGGGGTGGGACGGGGACATTGTTGGTGGGTGCCAGAAACTGATAACGATTGATAAGGGCCGATACGCGCAAAAGTCGATTCCGTTGCCTGGCTCGCGTTGACACCAGAGCAACCATACTTACAAGTGTTATGTGGGGTGGGACGGGGACATTGTTGGTGGGTGCCAGAAACTGATAACGATTGATAAGGGCCGATAAGGCGCGTCAGAACGCAAAGTCGTCGATTCCGTTGCCTGGCTCGCGTTGACACCAGAGCAACCATACTTACAAGTGTTATGTGGGGTGGGACGGGGACATTGTTGGTGGGTGCCAGAAACTGATAAGGGCTGATAAGGCGCGTCAGAACGCAAAAGTCGTCAATTCCGTTACGCAGCGTTGACACTAGAGCGTTCCTACTTACAAATTGTAGTAAGTCGTAGTAGTACAAACAAAGGTACGTGCACATTATTTCGATATATATCCAGCTTACTTAATAGCAGTCGATTGCATAAATTCAATCAAGTCTTCAGCAAATGATAAGTTTCATTTCTATCAAGAAAGCCCAAACTCATTAAACCGCTAATCCTTTCGGGGTTCTAAATAATGGTGAATGTAAATAAATGATAAGCCTTAGCTCTCACTTATGTAAATAGGCATATTTCGTTTTGATTTTGAGACTGACAGCAATCCTATTCACCGCTAAATTATCTTAATTCAAGAAAAATGCTGGATGTTTACAGTTGTGATCAATATACCAGTTCAGCTCAGACGTTATCACGCGTATTCTCGATGAGCTTCAGTGAAACTGTGGAGGGTCTAACACAGTCAATAGTGAGATGGTTAATGGAGTATCTCATGCTGATATTCCATGGGTCCTCCAATTTCGCTAAAGCCTGCCGTGTGATGCGCGCGATAGCGGGCGAAGCAAAACTGGTACAGAATGAGGCTGAGTGCTCGTTCGGTGTTTTTGTAGCCATTGTGGGTGTTATCACAATCACCACATCAGGTTAGAATAATACGTCAACATGAATATAGACCTTACTCTTGAAAACGGTCGTTCTCTCTCAGTCTCTCCTCCCCCACCTCCCCCTCCTTATACCCTCCTCTCCGGCGCATGACAGCGCCATGTTCTCCCTCCCTTTTCTTTCTCCCCCTTCCCTCCCAGCTTCCCCTTTCTTGCCCCTTCCCTCTACCCCTCCCCACCCTCCCCCCCCCGCTCATCCGGCTGCCACGGCAGCACCATGTAGAATGAGACTGAGTGTGCTCGATCGGTGTTTATATAGCCGCTGTGGGTGTTATCATCATGACATCAACAACATCACGAAGTGTTGCCCTTCGTGCGAGGGCGTGTTCTCACGCTCGGCTCGCGCATATAGAGTACGGACAGCCGAACAGACACATAAGCACACACACTCAATCGGTGCAGGAAGCCGACACACTCAAACGTTGATACTGGGGTTGCATCGCTCGACGCGCACTCACTAACGAAACTTTGGTGAGACTCGCAGGTGGTTGAGTCAAGATTTTGGACGGAGGGGGTGGTTTGCTTTACCTACCTTCACTCAGCCAAAAAATAGTACCAATTCTCCCCCTTCGGCCGTAGAGGTAAAAGTTGTCCATCTGACTTCACTCAGGGGGTCAGTGGTCGGAGCATTGCTTACGGGGTATCCCGTAGTGCCCTACTACAGAATCACTCTCGCCTAAGTAGTCTGTCTGTGTGTGTCTGTGTGGTAGATACCACGGGTTCTGTTCAGGCGAGAGTCCTTGCGGAATGCAGCGGCTGTGTAGAATAGTGAGTGGTGGAAGAAACACTGTATTTATAGAAGTGTTTTGTAGGGCGGTGAACAAATGGGACGAGGAACAGAGCATACTTGGTGTGCGTTTGAGTAAAACTGGGGTACCAATTGATAGATGATGGACAGGAGAGGATTGACGGGTGAAACGCAAATCTGCGCGACTCGAAATTGGCATAAAGAAACGCGCTCCACGCGCAAAGTGGAGAAGCGGTGGGTGCTCAAGGATAGTGCCTAACAGGCGTTGGCGACACACATCGCGTTGCGGTTTGACAGGGTCACACGGAATGGGCTCTGACGGCTGTGCCGGTGGTACCTACACAGCGGTCATCGTCAGGGGCCGCCCGGTTGTCGCGGCCAAGCATATTGGTTGGATGTACTTCCAAACAGTGGGGTGTCGTGAGAAGAACTGCAGTGTTACCTTCGAGCTATCATCTCATGGCGTGTGTGCTCATGCAACATAAACATAGCCGACGTTCGACCGTTACTGAGATTCTCCAAAGGTGCGTGCTTAGGTAGTTTTTATAAAAGCGGTTCATATTTGGTAAGAAGTGGGTGACAACGGAGTAAGGGGCGGATAAAGGGATTGCTGATCGCCGTTTGTATGTCTGTACTCTGTGATGTATATATGCACGTGTACTCGCTCACTGTATGTATGTATGTATTGTATGTAAAAGTCCGTTCCGAGTCCAGTTTTTACGCCAGCCTGCTTGTGGGCCGACTGTGGTGTCCTACCGCCAAAATGGAAGTGGTGCCTTCCATGACTTTTCCGGGCAGGTGTAGTGAGTGAGGGCATTTTTTAACGGAGATAAACAGTCGCGCGCGCGAACAAATCATTCGTGTGGTAGTGTATGTGGAGTAAAAGCTCGCGGGGTACCAGCGTGATAAAGCTGAGAAGGGGGAGGCCCACTCTGTTGCGGCAAAACGGCAAAAGCCGGCAGTGTCAATGTTTCTCAGTCCCCGATAGCTATGATTTGTGACGCGCCACAAAAACGGCGGTGCAAGAACGGCTACGGTATAAAGCACGCACTTAGGGCACACTCTCACGACAGGGTCATATTCCACAACTTCCATGACGCGCAGGGGTTGGAGGTGGGTGCCTGTATGTGGGGGGGAGCCGGCGGGGGGACAGTTTGTGTGAGCAGGTAGGTGTGGTTTAGAACGTGAGTGGAGGGGTCACAGCGAGAGACGGAGAAGAGGGGCCGGCAAAAAACGCCAATAAAGGTGGTGTAGAATGGTTCCCGAGGAGACGGCAGCCGGGCCCTGCTGTGGTGCATAGTCCGCGGGGCCACTACAGCCTCCCGGCTCAGACGTGCGCATGTAGGGGACGGACAAGTATGCGTGCGCGTCGGGTGTGGGATAGGGGAGAGGGGGACCAGCGGAGTAAAGATGCCGGTCCGTATGCGGTCCGCGGCGGAGACGTCGTCCGTGCGGACCGCTCGGACAGGGTGAAAAACGTCAACACGCGCTCTGGCGCACAATTGCGTGCTTAGCACGCAGTCGGCGCCTCCCTCGATCGATACCTCGATTTCGGTGCATTTCGTGCATTTTTCAATGTTTGTGAATATGTGGTGCGTTCATTCATGTTTTTTAGTTGAGACTTCTTCATTCTTGCCTTAGTCGATATGTTTCGGTAAGTCGGTAAGTTAATCAGTGCGCTTTGCTGATTGTTAAAGGACGAATTTACGATGGAAAAGCAACCCATTCCAAATTGAGGTAGAGATGGTGAGTAGTACCAGAAAGAAAGCGAAACCACGAAAAACGGCCCAGAACCGGAGAAATGGGACCCCTTCCTTGCCCGTTGATTTGAGCATTGATGCGACTCTCATCGCTGTGCCCTCTTCAACACTACGCTCTCTCAGCTATCTAATCACTCGCCACGTATTGAACTACGGCGAGTGATCAGATGATCGGTGGGCGGAGATCGCCGAACCGCCAACTTTGAGGCATGCTAGGTCGCCGAGGTCAAATCTTTCGATGCCGAATTGCGTGTCTGTCCGCACCCTCAAGAGATTCACCGCTCTCCCCACTAGGCGATTTCTCCCTTCTTCGACCTTCGTTCTTTCCGTGCAATCCTCCTTTAAATGAACTATCTTTTAGAACTCGCTTTTTCGCTGATAACGTCTGCGCGTGCCGCAGGGTAAGGGAACTGAGTGATTTCTCATCAATATCGCATCACATATTCACAAACATTGAAAAATGCACCGAAATCGAGTTATCGATCGAGGGAGGCGCCGACTGCGTGCTAAGTACGCAATTGTGCGCCAGAGCGCGTGTTGACGTTTTTCACCCTGTCCGAGCGGTCCGCACGGACGGCGCGGACGGCACGGACCGCACGGACCGCAGACTATGAAAGCAGCCTAAGGAGAGGAGGGAGAAGGGAAAGCTTACGCAAGGTAGGGAGGTTCCGGCGCTTGCCGGGGGACCAATCTGGTCTCTAATAATGTATGATGGATGTTTAGCGATATACGATAATGGGTATTTCTATTGCAAAATCATTGGCATCAATATTATTCGACCGCTAAATCATCCTGACATCCAATGCATGGTGGTTGTTTACAGACACCACTTTAGCTCCGCACTCCACCGCGCGTATCAGACGGTTGGTTAAAAATGGGCATTCTGTAGAAGGCCAGCTAACGCATTTCACGAAAAGTTATTGTTTAGCGGCGGAACCTAACGCTCCGCCGGCTGGCCAGCTTTACGGAGCCCTTCCGTGTCATGCACGCGGTAGTGTGCGGAGCTAAACTGGTGTCTATATAATTTGCTAACTATGTCTGTGCGTGTCTGTTTGTAACGAATTTCATCACCCATTGGCCCACCTCAATCATCTGTTGCATGCTTCCAAAATACGTATACATTTTAAATTTCCTTTTTTTAAAATTTTAAATACCCATTTTTCACAATTTTACATTTTGGTCGGCCTCACTCTCAAGTGAGGTCGACCAAAATGAATTCCACGAAGCAATCTCTTTTGCGAATAAAGTAGCTGGGTTCGCTACCGCAGAGTTCTGTGTCTGCGTCTTTTTCACCCTCATGAACTTCCGCTTAGTGGCCTATTGTCTCATTACAAAATACCAGTTTAGCTCCGCACGCTACCGCGCACATAAGAGCGGTAGGCTTCCGTGAAACTAAGCAGCACGTTATAACCCACCGCTAAAAAAGCTAACTGCTGTACGAACGCTGATTTGCATTATGAAATACCCTAGCCGACTTTTCATAGCCTCCCCACTTCTGCTGAAGCTCACCGCTTGATACGCGCGATAGAGTGCAGAGGTAAAGTGGTGTATGTAAACAACCACCATGCCTTGAATGTCAGCGTGATTTAGCGGTCGAATAATATTTGATGCTAATGATGTTGAGACAGAAATGCCCATTATCATTATCGCATTTCTTCAGACAGCCTCTACACATTCGCAGGAAATTTAGGCAAAGTAGCGGTCGAAGGGAGTATGGTGCTGACGATGGAACGCAAATGAAATAAAAATGAAATGGGTAGTGATTCTTATCTGCTATTAGGTTTGAAGCGTACCTACATTGTTATTATCAGCGCTTATCAACTATTATCATTCTCGGTCCACCACCAAATATGTTCCCGTCCCACACTCTACATCACTTGACGAATCCAACGCTTCATTGCTGCTGTGACACGCGATATTCATTTGATGACTCGTGCCTTTCGGCGCCCCTTATCAGCCCTTATCAGCTGTTATCATTCGGTCCCCCACCAAACATGTTCCCGTCCCACCCTCCACATAACTTCTTGGAACCAACGCCCCACTGCTGCTGGGACGTGCGCTATGAATTTCGTGAAATTTGCGTTCCAGCGCCTCTTATCAGCTCTTATCAGTCGTTATCACTTTCCACCCCACCAACAATGTCCCCGTCCCACCCCACACTTGTAAGTATGGACGCTCTAGTGTCAACGCAAGCTGGTAACGGAATCGACGACTTTTGCGTTCTGACGCCCTTATCAGCCCTTATCAGTTGCTATCGCTTTCATTCATGTACCACCAATGTCCCGGGACCACCCCACATAACACTTGTAAGTATAGACGCTCTAGTACCAATATGAACGACAAAACGAAATTGGCGATGCTCGCTTTCTAGCCCCTCTTATCAGCTATTATCAGTCGTTATCAGTTCCTATCACGTACCACTTGTGTCCCCATCCCACCCCCTATAACATATGTAAGAACCACTGCGCTATCATTACTGTGACTCGAGCTATGAATTTCGTGACAACACACACACTTAGCGATTATATTAGGTCATCTCATTCAAACATGTCAACGGTTTTATTCGAATAAAATGAACATCAGGAAAGATAAAAAGCTAATACTTTGGTGTGAAGTCTCAAGCAGATCTTGTATAGCTGTCGTTGTTAACGACCCGATCCCAGCGGCTAGAAAACACTGGACACCGCGCAGCTTGCTTCATTTCAACAAGTATAGACAAGATGCTTTTAGTTTCAGTATAGATGATCAACGAATTGTCGTAGCGCTTCCGAACGAGTAGGGCGTTCAGTTCGATAAAACAGCTGAGGTCGCATGGCTGCAGTTAGGGAAAATACGGCTGATAAGAAGAGGCCACAATATCCGTTTGATCGAAATACTCCGTGAGCAATATGAGCTATGTAGGGTCTGGTATCGACATAGGTGATGATATCGTTATTGTAGTTTTATACTGCTATTCCTTTGTCAATTTGTTCGCTAAGAAACAAGCCATAAACTTGAGAAACGCCGGAGGTTTTTTCCCGACAGAGCCATTTAAGAGGCACACCTCAGAAATCCATCGCCATAATAATCATCCACGTGAACCCACGTGACTTCTCGTGATCCAATTCGGGCAGTTCCTCATTCGCGTTAATCCAAAGTTGACACTTCTGACTTTGGGCCTCAGCGTACAATTACACACAAATTTCGTTTATGAGCAGGGTCCAGTTTGATAGTCTTAAATGCCGTTATCGGCAGAGAAAATCATTGCTACAGACACCAATTCGATTCTGGACTCCTGCATCTGGGAGTAAATGGGATATCCAAAAACATGTTCTGTGGACCATCCCCAATTTTTGGGCACAATTTGCGTAACAGGTGCAGCTAGACTGCAAGTCTCGTGGGCAAACATCGCAAAGGTTCAACATCTGTGATGCGCCATTTGAAACCTCATTTCATCCACCCGCTCTTCTTGGGCAAGGTGGACAATATGAACGCGTCCTCAACCACAACTCGCTTCCGTTCTCCCTTCTTTGAGCTCTCACACCATATCTTCAACGTAGCACTTCGAGAACACTGTATCACGCGTAAGTTGAGCCAGCACACACAGAATTCGAGTTGCGAATTTTAC
Organism: Ostertagia ostertagi; assembly: GCA_036418205.1. Taxonomy (NCBI): domain Eukaryota; kingdom Metazoa; phylum Nematoda; class Chromadorea; order Rhabditida; family Trichostrongylidae; genus Ostertagia; species Ostertagia ostertagi. Next base: position 79,145 of record MU868515.1, read on the forward strand.
GTGTGTCACCAGTCATCTGGAAATTCCACCTCGATTTGGGTCACTATGAATTCTTTTATGTGTTTAAGTGTTTCCTCCTGCAGCACTATAAACTAAATTAGGGTATACCGTAGCTGGGTGTGCTAGCTTAAAAGCAAAAGCAAGTAGAATGCTCTAGCTCTTTTACTTTTCCCACCATTTCTCTAGATGTCTGGACATGTTTGAATGAGTTGACCTAATATATAACCAGTGTAGCTCCGCACGCGACCGCGCGCATCACACCAAAGGCTTGGGCGAAAAAGTCGGTGGAGCGTTAGGTTTACCGGTAAGAAGTAAGTTTTTCAGTGAAATGCGTTAGCTGTCTCTCCGCTTGATACGCGCGGATATGGAGCTAAACTGGTGTCTGTAAACAACCACCATGCATTAAATGTCAGAATAATTTGGCGGTCGAATAACCTTTGACGCTAATGAATTTGAAATGGAAATACCCAGTACTCATTATCATGTTTATTCAAACATCCACCGTACATTTTTAGGAACTCTAGGGAGTGGAGCGGCCGAATGGTATTTTGGGTTAAGGATAACAACGCAAAGAAATGTTATTGAAATGAAAAGCGCTATCTCGAATCTGGTTTCGAGCGACCTCGTACGCATCATTGTTGTCAGTCCTTATCAGCCGTTATCCTTTTCTGTCCCCCACCAAATATGTTCCCGTCCCACGCCCCACTGCTGCTGGGACGCCGCTATGAATTTCGTGAAATTTGCGTTCTAGCGCCTCTTATCAGCTCTTATCAGTCGTTATCACTTTCAACCCCCACCAAATATGTTCCCGTCCCACCTCTACATCACTTCTTGGAACCACTGCTGCTGGACGCCCATTGTATATTTCGTGAAATTTACGTTTGGCGCATCTTCTCAGCCTTTATCAGCATTTATCACTTTGGGTCCCTCATCATGTTCCCGTCCCACCCTCTACATCACTTCTTGGAACCAACGCCTCTGCTGCTGGGACGCGCGCTATGAATTTCGTGAAATTTGCGTTTCAGCGCCTCTTATCAGCTCTTATCAGTCGTTATCACTTTCTGACCCCCACCAAATATGTTCCCGTCCCACCCCTACATCATACTAAAAATACAGCGTTCCATCGTTGCAGCGAAGCGCGCTATGAATTTCGTGACAAACAGACGCACACACAGACATACTTAGCGAATTATATATAGTAGGATTATCACTTTCTGACCCCCACAGTACAGAACGTGCTCTTTAGTTTCACGGAAGCGGTAGGCTTCCGTGAAACCGCTGTCTAACGCTATTTGCATCATGAAATACCCTAGCCGACCTTTTCACAGCCTCCCACTTCTGCTGAAGCTCACCGCTTGATACGCGCGATAGCTTGCAGAAGTGGTGGTGTATGTAAACAACCACCATGCCTTGAATGTCAGCGTGATTTAGCGGTCGAATAATATTTGATGCTAATGATGTTGAGACAGAAATGCCCATTGATCATTATCGCATTTCTTCAGACAGCCTCTACACATTCGCAGGAAATTTAGGCAAAGTAGCGGTCGAAGGGAGTATGGTGCTGACGATGGAACGCAAATGAAATAAAAATGAAATGGGTAGTGATTCTTATCTGCTATTAGGTTTGAAGCGACCTAATGTTCTTACCTACATCGTTATTATGAGCTTTTATCAACTATTATCATTCTCGGTCCACCACCAAATATGTTCCCGTCCCACACTCTACATCAGTTGAAAATTCAACTGTGACACGCGATATTAATTTGATGACTCGTCCTTTCGGCGCCCTTATCAGCCCTTATCAGCTGTTATCATTTTCGTCCCCCACCAAACATGTTCCCGTCCCACCCTCCACATCACTTCTTGGAACCAACGCCCCACTGCTGCTGGGACGCGCGCTATGAATTTCGTGAAATTTGCGTTTCAGCGCCTCTTATCAGCTCTTATCAGTCGTTATCACTTTTGACCCCACCAAATATGTTCCCGTCCCACCCTCTACATCACTTCTTGGAACCAACGCCCACTGCTGCTGGGACGCGCGCTATGAATTTCGTGAAATTTGCGTTCAGCGCCTCTTATCAGCTCTTATCAGTCGTTATCACTTTCTGGCACCCACCAACAATGTCCCCGTCCCACCCCACATAACACTTGTAAGTATGGTTGCTCTGGTGTCAACGCGAGCCAGGTAACGGAATCGACGACTTTTGCGTTCTGACGCATCTTATCAGCCCTTATCAGTTGCTATCGCTTTCATTCATGTACCACCAATGTCCCGGGACCACCCCACATAACACTTGTAAGTATAGACGCTCTAGTACCAATATGAACGACAAAACGAAATTGGCGATGCTCGCTTTCTAGCCCCTCTTATCAGCTATTATCAGTCGTTATCAGTTCCTATCACGTACCACTTGTGTCCCCATCCCACCCCCTATAACATATGTAATGCTGTGACGCGAGCTACGAATTTCGACAACAAACACACACACACACAACACACACACACACACAACACACACACACACAACACACACACACACACACACACACACACACACAACACACACACACACACACACACACACACACACACACACACACAACACACACACACACACACAACACACACACACACACACACACACACACACACACACACACACACACACACACACACACACACACACACACACACACACACACACACACAACACACACACACACACACACACACACACAACACACACACACACACACACACACACACACACACACACACACACACACACACACACACACACACACACACACACACACACACACACACACACACACACACACACACACACATACACACACACACACACACATACACACACACACACATACATGTTGAAGTGATCAAGAGGTCTGGTACATACGAAGGTCAAATCCAGTGTTTTGTATATTCCCCACAAATCATCTCTCATTCGAATGTCCCCAAGATGGGATTGGTGACGTGGAATGTTGCGTCAAGTGCTCGCGGGAATACTACAACTCTGAGTTGTTCGGAGTCTCCGCCGATTTATGTATGTAGCTATAATTAAGCACCTTATTTCTAAACCAGTTTTGCTCCGCCGCTATCGCGCGCATCACACGGCACCCTTTAGCGAAACTGGAGGGCACATAAAATATCAGAATGGGTACTCCACTAACCACCTCACTATTGAATGTGTCAGACCATTCCCAACTTCGCTGAAGTCCGTCGAGAGTACACGTGATCTCGGAGTCGAACCTGCGCGTATTATTCATCACAACTTGTGAAATCCACCATTGTTCTGAATTCCAGATAATTTAAGCTGGTGGAATTCGGAGGCGGTGACGGTCATCAAAAGAGATATGGAAAATCCCTGTTACATAAAGTAATGGGAGCTGAGAGACTATATCATATTATTATGCATGCAAGCCAATTAGTGTCAGAGCCCCGAACGAACGTCGTAGATGACTTTGGCTTCTCTTGAATCCTGCCATCAGGAACGGAAATGAATCTTATATTTGCTGCAAATAACTTAGAGTTAATCGAATTGGCTGCTATTAGACACTCGGCTGATACATCACATGATCAGTGCCTTCCAACTGCAAAAAGAATTTGTGAGTAGGCGCTACTCTAGTATCCGCAAGCTGGCGTTCTGCGCGCCTTATCAGTCTTACATTGTAACCACTATTCTATCACAATCAACTAATGTTCCTCCAATCCACATTAATGCCGTGCTAAGTATGGTTCTCTGGTGTCAATGCGAGCTACAAGGAAAGGATGGTAGGTCGAAGTGGCCGTATATGCAAAATGAGATGCATGTCACCTGATGCGTCTCCAGACGCTGATTCCAAATCTGCCTTCCAAATCTGCTAAACAGCTCTCCGAACGAAGTTATGAAGCGTAATAGCTCAGTTAGTTCGCACAGAAAGCTCGTAGGATCGGTTTTCTTTGCAAGTTTGTTGCTTTGCTTTTGTCCGCAACACTTCTAGAGACAAAAGCAAAGCAACCAACTTGCAAAGGAACCGATCCTACGAGCTTTTACCTGCCACCCCGGACCATCACCACTGAGCTATTACGCTTCATAACTCCGTTCGGAGAGCCGTTTAGCAGATTTGGAAGGCAGATTTGGAATCAGCGTCTGGAGACGCATCAGGTGGTATACATCTCATTTTATACGGCCACTTCGACCTACCATCCTTCCCTTGTAAGCACGGAATCGACAACTCTAACGCATCTTATCAGCCTTTATCAGTTGTAAGCACTTTCTATCACCAACCAACATTGTCCCCGTCCCATCCCACATAATGCCTGTAAGTATGGTTGCTTTGGTGCCACTAGCTAAGACAACCGAATCCGACCATTGCGTTCTAACGCGCATCCTTATCAGCCCTTATCAGTTGCTATCGCTTCCATTCATGTACCACCAATGTCCCGGGACCACCCCACATAACACTTGTAAGTATAGACGCTCTAGTACCAATATGAACGACAAAACGAAATTGGCGATGCTCGCTTTCTAGCCCCTCTTATCAGCTATTATCAGTCGTTATCAGTTCCAATCACATACCACTTGTGTCCCCATCCCACCCCCTATAACATATGTAAGAACCATGGCGCTATCATTGCTGTGACGCCGAGCTACGAATTTCGTGACAAACAGACGCACACACACAGACATACTTAGCGAATATATATAGTAGGATCACATTATTAGCAATTAAGAAACTCCCCCCATACAAAAATTTGAGCTGCCGTTCTCGTTCTATCTTGAGTAGAATTGTGCTCAAAAGCAATTATTTGCCTTTTGATGATTCAGACCTTCGAGTTGATGTCGAATCTATCCAAAAAGAAAACCACACCATTCTTATTTATGAGTATATTAGACGTCCTCCCACAGATCATGCAAACTTCTTCTTAACTATGCTGAGCTTGAGACCGTGACAGAAGGCTCGTGTATAACTCCAGTTGAGAATCCATAGTGACTTGAAAACCGGAAGGCGAAGCGCAACGGGCGGCCTCGTCCCGCAGACGGCAGGCTGCGCGATTTGTGTTGGACCTCTTCGTCGCGCAGCGGCATTAGAGCGAACGCTGCAACGAGTGCGCCTCCTCGCGCACGCGGGAGGCGCTTTCGACGTGGCCACTTCGATTCCTGCCAAGCAGCGAGGCGAACGCTGCAACGGTGTATGGCCTCGTCGCGCAAGCGGCGAGGTAAACTCTGCGACGTCGCTCCATTTTTGGGTTCGCTGCCAAGAACAGCAGGGGCGGCGTCGTTGATGGCTCTCACACTAGTGCTGGCATTTTCACTGAAAGCGTAACGACGCTGACGCAAACGTGATGTACGGTTTATACGCCTATTCTTCACTTATTTACTTCTTATGCATTATACAGGTGGCTACTAAATATTGGCCATGGTTTAGACAATTTATGGCACAAGCAGGCAACTATTTATATCAGAAGACTATTCTACATAATGAAAAATATCCGTCTGCATCATGAAGAATGTGCTCATCGATAATATGACCTTCTCGCGAGAAAGGTTTAGTCTCTTTCAAACTGAATGACCGATGGCCGCAAGTAAGTGACGTCAACGTGACGCGAGAAGATCGTCACACTGGAATTGGCGCACACTTCTCAAAAAGACAGGCAATTGTTGGATCCGGCTAGCAAGCATCCTGCCGATGTCGTGCGCACACAAGGAGCCGATTTCCAAAATCTGTCATGATTTAAGCAGGAATTACTTCCGACACCGAGACACCGCTTGTCTTTGTGGACAAATCCGTCAAAATTAACGCCCAGATCTACCAGGAAACAATTTTACGTGATGTGCTCGTTCCATGGACTGTTCCGACCTCCAGCAAATGTCAGTGCCTTCTTCAGCAAGACTAGGCTCCTCCCCATGCCGCAAAATCTACTCTGGTGTTCTGTGACCGCCCATTTTCCAGCTGCTTAAGTAACCATATGATTAGCATCTAAACTCACCGATATGCTACCAATGGATTCTGCGGTTGGCGACGAGCAGAAGATGCCTTCTAGGCAATATCGAAGTTTGGACTTCCTGAAGGCTTAGGAGGAAGCGTTGAAGTAACTCGACGAAAACTGCTTGCGGCCCACGGTGATGTCAGTTGAGAAGAGACTTGAAGCCTGTATCGCCGCCGGAGGACTTCTTTCCGAGCATCTTCTCTAGTAATGAATTGTTATGTTCTACTGTATATAAAGATAAACCTCTGAAGATGTAATAGATTCTCTTTTTGGAAATATGGTCAATAACCATGCGCCAATATTTAGTAGCCACCCTGTATATAGCAGGATAGGATATATAAAATTTCATGCGTATTCATGGCCAGTGGAATTCATTATTGTCAAATAGTGACGGCAGTAGTCTTATTCGGCGTTAATTGAAAATGAATATTAAAGACTGTAGAAAAAAGAAAAAGAGACCAAATTATGCTTGAATGGAGGCGTTTTGTTTGTTCTAAGTGTATGAGGTCACACGCATTCGATGGTTCAATTCAACTACAAAATGGGAAAGAAATGTCAAGGCTGCGACTCAAGTTTCACACAAAGAACTGAGAAATTTGGGACTTTCTTTATTTGGCGAGTTCGCAGTATGTGTTGTTCCTCTAATACGAGACTATATTCGTATAGGATTGAAGCATGAAAAAGCCAAATGTCTCCTTGAAAAGACAGTGCTGCACCATGTGCAGCACGCGGTACGCAATGGGTAAATACTGAACGTACTCAGCAATGCTAGCAACCGTTGAATAGAGCAAATCTTCTAGTTTATGATGACGTATTAACTTTTCAGATTGATGAGTTTGAACGGAGTTATGGCTTTGGAAAGTGTAAAAACTCGCACTCATCACGAATTTTCCTCGTTAATCAATCTTTGTTATTTCTTATATTTCCATAATTTCAGTACTGATTAGAAAGAAGCTCTTCACAAAACTTCCAAATCTGCTTTCAGATTGAAATTCGTCATATTTGAAGAAAGTTATAATCACTTGAATAAAAGGGTAAAGGATAAAGCATTTGCCGTTGATCACGGATAGGAACGAGGAACGCTGAGGGAGAGAGGGTTCTGGACCTGGCTACAGCCCACGACTGGCAGTCTGCAGCACGTTCTTCGCGAAAAGGGAGACTCAGAAGGTAACCTACAGCAGTGGAGGGAGACAGACGGAAATCGACCATGTGCTGGTAAGAAGATCAACCCTCAAAACTGTGAAGGATATCAAAGTTCTACCCGGCGAAGATCTGGCTCCCCAGCACAGGCCCCTCCTGGCAGACATTGCGATAGACCTCCCCAAGAAGACAAGGGTAAGAACCGAGAGGAGAATCCGGTGGTGGAAGCTGCACCAAGCGGAGAAGGATGACCTCAGGCGAAAGATAATGGAAGTCGGTCTCCCAGATCCTAACGGGCCAATACAGCGGACTTGGGGCAACGCGGCTGAGACCATCCTGCGATGTGCCAAGGAGGTACTGGGCGAGACGCGAGGTGGATTCAGAGGAGACAAGGCAGCGTGGTTCTGGAACGAGGAGGTCCAGCGAGTCGTGAAGCAGAAGGAAGCATACAAGCGCTGGCAGAAGACCCGGAGCCCCGAGACCTCGCTACCTACAAGAGTTGCAAGAGGCTCGCTAAGGCTGCCGTCGCCAAGGCGAAGAACACGGAGATGGACGCCTTGTACGAGAAGTTGGAAAGCAGAAACGCAGAGAAGTTCGTCTTCAGGCTGGCTAAGGCCCGGCATCGTGCTACTCAAGACATCAGGGTGGTGAAAAGTGTAAAAGGCAGCGATGGTGTCATCCTAAGGAAGCCAGCCGAAGTCAAGAGGAGGTGGGAAGAGTACTACACTTCTGAACGAGGAGTTCCCCCACAAGAACAACTCACGGGCAGAGGCCACAGCTGGTCCCATCGCACTCTGGACTGAGGATGAGGTTAGGTGTGCACTTGGGAGGATGAAGGTTGGAAAGGCGGTTGGCCCAGATGGGGTGCCAATCGAGGCATGGAAGGCGCTCGGAGAGTACGGCATAAGGTGGCTCACCAGCTTCCTGAACAAGGTAACAGTGGAAGGAAAGATGCCGGATGCATGGAGGAACAAGTACTATCGTCCCCATCTTCAAACAGAAGGGTGACGCGATGGACTGCTCCAACTACCGCGGGATCAAGTTGACTGCGCATACCATGAAGCTGTACGAGCGGCTGGTCGACTCGAAGCTGCGGGAGCTGGTCCTGTTTCACAGGAACAGCGATAGGCGCCACGGCTGTTTCCACCAAATCCGCTGAAAACGTGTGTATAGGGGTTATTTGGGGTCCTGATCACGAATATAACATCCAGTCTTGACGCCGGCGCCATGTGGTGTCACAAACAACTTCACAGTCAGAGCGTACTCTTAGGCACCTTTCTCAGAGCGCCGACTGTCAGACCGTGGAAAAGGTCATCGAATCGGAGACTTTCCCACGACCGTGGAAAACTGTGAGCTAAGCCAGAAGCATATTTCACGTTTTCACTGGAGATGCCTGTATGCGTTGGGCAGAGCAGCAATTCGACTGTAAGCTCTCCAGCTGTCACTGAGGATGGTAGTACCGGGCTCGATGTACTTCATGATGAGCCGCAGTAGAGTTGAAACGTCTTTCCTTCGGACCATCCGAAACAGATGGCCGACTCTCGAGCTCGTATTCCTTGTCCTTCACCTTGCCCATGTCGCGCAGCCAGAAATAGGGCAGTGCGAACACCGTGGACTCAGGAAAGTTACAGTTCTCGGGGCATGAACGTAGACCCTGGTCTCGTTCGACGGTCCAGTGCGGCACGCTCGACGATTGCAAATCCAGCCGTTGTGCCGTTCGTCGTTGATCAGGCTCATGGATCGTTGACATGAATGGCATAGTGGCACAGACATCAACCCCATGGATCGCAACCAGTAAGTGCAGATTATTCAACTTGAGCGTCTCGTACACGTCCTTCAAGGCTAAGCCCAGTAGCTCTCATTGACGATTGTGTCGCTAAAGAGTAGCAAGAGCCATCGTTATTCTCCGTTGTCGAAAACGTGAAACATGCTTCTGGCTCCTTCCTGTCGTGGGAAAGTCTCCGATTCGATGACCTTTTCCACGGTCTGACAGTCGGCGCTCTGAGAAAGGTGCCTAAGAGTACGCTCTGACTGTGAAGTGTTGTTTGTGACACCACATGGCGCCGGCGTCAAGACTGGATGTTATATTCGTGATCAGGACCCCAAATAACCCCTATACACACGTTTTCAGCGGATTTGGTGGAAACAGCCGTGGCGCCAAATTGGCGCCAAACGGCGCCAAATGGCGCCAGCGCTAAAACGGGTGTCGTTTTCGTAATCAGGACCCCAAATAACCCCAAATGACGAAGTTTCAGCAGATTTGGTGAAAACAGCCGTGGCGCCAAATTGGCGCCAACGCCAAATGACACCAGCATCAAAAATGAATGTCATATTCGTAATCAGGGCATCGAATTACCCCAATAGACAAAGTTTCGACGAAAAATGAAACTTTGAGATTTTGGGGCAGTAATCGTGGGATAGTGCCCAATCCGGCAATAGGGGAAGGCTGAAAACGGTGAAAAACCAAAGTTTCAACTGGGGAAAGTAATGCATTCAGAAGTAAAGAATTCACGAAATTAACGAGGATTCGCGTGAATTTTCGATTTCAAACGGAGAGTACTGTAAGACATGTCAAGAATTGTGACTGATTCTGAGAGGAACTGGCCTATTTCCTACCCTTCCTCTTTTTTTCCAGGAAAATGGCGCACCACAAGATACGGCTTTCCACAAGAACTAAGCCTCGGGGGATGGCAGGAGCTACGAGAAAGATGAAAATCACTCACTCTGAAGGGTCCCCTCCTCCGCCAAGGCTTAGTCCTTTTTCCCTCAGAAAACAATCGTTTGACGCGGTTTTGCTTACGTGCGTTATCGTCGCATGCTCGCATCTCTTGCGATAGGGCCTTATTTTGTTTGTTTTGTTGTTTTGTTGTTTTGTTATTCTTCGAAGCTTTAGATGAATGTTGGTTCTTAACATGTTCTGGTTTGTTTGCTGTTAGAAGGCGTTGCTCTTTTTAACACGTTTTGTTTCGTTAGCACGTTGCAGCAGCAGATGCCCCGCCGTCGGACAACAGATCCCCTCAACGTACCGTACGTCAAGGGTTATCGGTTGCTATCACTTCTGATCATCCTAAATCTCTTTTCTCTTACGATCTCTATAGCACATGTAAGTCCCAAGGTTAGTACTACCGCGAAGGCCGCAACGAAACCGGTGGTATGTACTTTTTGAAGCCCTATCAGTTCTTATCAGCTGCTAACACTTTATTCACATTCTCAGTCCCCGCCTTACTACAAATAACCTTTACGTGTGCAAACATGTTACTATCAATTCGAATGGCGTATCAAAATTGGTTACATCAACATTTCAACGTCCGTTATTAGCTCCCGCCACTAGTTATCACTTCACTCACTCCCCATCATCAGTGTTCGCGTCCTAGAAGTTTAACGCTGCTGATGCTGTCTCAATGCTAATAAAAAGGGCGCAGGCGAGCGAAAGAATGACTGATTTTCCACCCCCTTCTACTCGAAAGCCTCACTGCGCTCCAAATTGTTGAAGCTCAAGCGTATGTCTTGGATTTCCAGTCGACGAGGATGATGTACCAGAGTGAGTGGAAGAAATCAGTCATCAACAGGTTTTCGCGCCTCAGAAACGATACTGAGAACCTCCTATGAATTCCATCTCCTCCTGGGATAAAATGGACGTCAGATGGGAGTCATCTTCCCTGCAGAACTTTTCTCCTTCCTCGAAAGTAAGGGCACCAACCTCAGATTGTTTCGCCACCTGAAACAATCACAGTGAAACCAAGTATTCTATTCAAAATCCTAGTCACAGTTTAATGGCATACTTCGCTGACTCACTTTGATCACTGCTTCATCTTCACTGTTCGGTAGAGCAACCCATGCACCAGCTTTGGCTCGTGCAACCGTCTCGTCGTCGATGGCAGAGTAGCAGACCGCGTAGAGGTTCCATAGAAGCAACACGCAACGAAGAGCACCGAAGAACACCATCATCACTCGGAAGAGAAAAATGACCTGTACCTTATCGTTTAGCTTTTATAGTGTTCCTTATCGCAATGACCGCCACGCTCTATCAGATGCTTGCTTCGACCAGCAAAAACGTGTACTGTTTCCATTTTATATAATCTCTCCATTTAATGGATCACTAACGTGTTTTTCCGGTTTGCGGTATATTATTGTGTATGAACCGTTTTACAGCACCCGACACAGGAAGGCTATCGTGCGACTAGGGGCTGCAAAGAGATCACGGTGAGCGCTGTTTCACCTATCCTTGCGGCGATTTAGAATGGCGTGGAAAAGAAGGCAGGGTAGACTGTAGATAGCGTGAAGCAACCAACTTACACTCTCCGAGTCCTGGCTACGCAGTAGGCTTCCTGTCAGCTAACCTACCCTTTGTATACTCAATATCCTATAGTAGAGGTAGGCGGAAGTGACGTGCACTTGATAGAAGCTATGTGGATAAGCTGCTTCCAACATACATCGCTGGATATCAGCAAAGCATGCTGGCAACAGCTTATCCACGCAACTTCTATCAAGTGCACGTCACTTCCGGTGACACACCTACCCCAACTTTCGGATATCGACTGTATCCGGCTCCCAGTTGAGTCTGTAATGCAGACCAAACAACATTGTGACAGACGTTAGCCTTGGCCTGTTAAGCCTCCTGTCAACGGAATAATTGAGCGATAGCAGTTGTTTTCTAGTAATCGTCACTAATTACAACTGATTGTCATTGATGAACTATCAGCTGTCATTGTGAACAGTTGATGATAAGATTCTTTTGAGAACTGTACTCATTTGTAATGTAAATCTCCAGTGCAGACGCATCTGGCTACTGGATTCGAAGATACACTCTATTTGAAACCAGATGCTCGCCAAATGCAGCCCACACAACACAAGTGACGAAGACCTCCACAAAATGTGTTTTCTGCCGATGAAATGACTAGCTGGTTGCAGTTACATTCCATCCAGATTTACTTGAGGGTGGATGCGAGACAAGAGCCCCCCCCCCTAAGGTTGCCGCGCAAGCGAAAGTAGGTCACCGCACGCGGCGGCTACTGGTCTTTACAGGTTGGAACGTGGCAATTTGCTAGGACTAAGCAAAAACAAATGCAGAAATGGGGACTACACAGACGAACAAAAAAGTGTTGTATCGATCGTCAGAGAGGCAGATCCTTGGAAACTGGCCATGTTTCAAACTGCAACAACGCCGGCAACGTCGCGCGCGCGACCTATTTTTAGCGCGGCGGTCGAGGGGGACTCTTGACCGTCTCCGCTTGAGGTGTATCATCATTATGTTGTCTAGTCAGTATTCGACGCGCTTTCAGTTCTCGGAAGCAGAAGATGTATGCATACATGTCTGCTTGTCCGTCCGCAAACCGTCGGAGCTAGGGTCATCCAACAAAAATGAAGTTTGAGGCTACTCTTTGTAACCTTATCCTTAGGGCTAGGGAGCGCTCATTGGGACCCTCCAACAGAAAAGATAAGGACGCCATCGCAATAGACGTGAGCATAATCTAGGACTGATCCTAGGAGGTGGTAGGAACCCTGGCAGGGTCAACCATATCGTTGGAACTTTTTTGGAAATCTTTTACGACACCCACCCCCCCTCCATGGGCGATTTGATACCCCCTGAGACCCAAAAAAACTGATAAGTGCAATAACATAAAATCTATTCGTAGCAAAGGAATCCGCTTTGAATATGTTGAGTCACGCCCTGACGATGGAGCACGTTTGCTGATCAGGAGCAGGTGACGAACGGGGATACTTAAAGGCAAAAGTCGGGCTCAATAAGGGGGTATTATGGCGATTGAAACTGAGTATAGAGATGCGAAGTGGAACGACAGTGGAGAAAAAACTGAGAAAAACCGTCGACAAGGCCGTTAACAAAACCCTCTTTCCCACTAGCAGTGAAGGAGGCTGGCTTGGGGAAAGAGGCACGTACAAACAAGTTTTCTGAAGATATCAGTCGTTCTCATTCGGTTGATACGGCAGTAAGCCTACGTCCTGATTTTTCACATCGTGCAGCCACGCACCACATCCCAAGGTGGGCGGTCGTAGCGGGCCAGGCGGCGATAGCGCATAGTACGTGCCCTGAGGCCTTCTTACCCAGTTTTTCGAGATTTTGAGCGTGGGAACATCTGTACGGGTGCGTAACCAAGTACAGACATAACCGTAAAATGGTTTTTTTTATTTTCTATCTTCGTTTCTTTAGATCAACGAAGCCGACCTTTGCCTTATAAGTTTTGTATCCTGCGAATTGCCTTTTTTTACTACATGTATCTTCTGAACGGTTCTGTTACGGTTATTTGGACATTACTGCTCCGTTGACTCGACTCTTTCTTATCAAGGGGAGTGTATACAGGTCAAGTGTCGCTATTTTTGTAACGAGACTAGCCATCCATTATATGTGTTTTGACGCCTATACTCTCAAATCTCTCTCACACTCCTCTGCCGAAGCGACTCTCTCGACACGTCAGTTATGAAGCCAGATCAGTGCAGGCCGCAGCGTGGCGGCCTCACAACGAAACGATGCGGTCTGAGTTCGCGAGTTCTTGGCGAGTTCCCACTGTAGAAGACATCTCTTCGTCGAACGTCTGTTTGCAGCACCCCACGACGTCCAGCTATACGAAGAATATACAGCTCCAACCAAGATTGATAACAACTTTTATTTGGCTTACGTTTCGGCGCTTTCGCCTTCTTCAGAGCCTGGAAAGAGGAAAGCCATTTACGAAACTACCCGTCCAAATACTATTTCAACCTACAAGAATCGCTCAGCAGGGGTAAACTACTAGGGCGACGTCGTGGGACAGAAAAAGACAACTAACCTTTAGAAAAGTCGACCAATGAGGTCCACCTGCCACCCTGAGCTGACAGTAATGCGGCTTAAATAGGTGAAGCCCCAAGGTCACTTGCTTAAGGACCCTCCTGAGGGTTGATCATGGAGATCAAGACACCCCAAAAGGCTGCCTTACGCCCTAGGCCCGCGCGCGCCCGCTGACCCCTGTCCAACAACCGTTGTCAATCGGGTTGACTGTGTAGAGCCCCGACGCCCCGCCCGGTCATGCCTATTCCCCCGCTTTGGGTGGATCGATCACGCAGGTCTCAAGCCACACATATCGCCTGCTATAAGGCGCCAAGCTCTCGTTAGTGACCGGTTCAACAACATTTCTCTCTCTGTTCCTTATTATTTTAGAGATGATTCCTTTGGCATAATTGCATCCTCAGTATAAGCTTCCAAGTATCGCCGTCTGCCGCATAATCCCGCATTCACCGTGATCAAATTATAAGAATAAGAACTCGTCTATCCGCAATTTATCACCGTGCTCCAGGGCGATACGCGGACCCCTTTATTACCTCTTCTTCCCCTCCCCTCCTCCTATTTGCCCCCGTTAGCTTTGCCTCTTCCTATTCGTTGAGTGGAGTAGCTACTTTGGACTTTTGCATGCCATCAAGGTGCTCCTTTATACGAATGCAAAGAGGTCTGCCTGTTTCCCCAATATATTCCTCCTTGCACTGAAGACATGAAATTAAGTACACAACACCGGATGTCATGCAATCCCCCTCCTTTCCAAATGGACATATTACGCAGGAGGGGGTTATACACAGGCGATCATACATGCGATTTCGCACCAATCGTTCTTTGAGGTTTGCAGGCGGGATGTCTACAACTCTCACCATGTCCTGAAGACCTGCCTTTCTTAAACAGGGAACGAAATTGCCGCACTAAGTTAGTCAGATACATCCGCAATCCGGCTAACACAGAAGCGAAACTTCTCGTCCTTCCTTCCTACACCTACAGTTCACGATCTTCTACGAAACCAGTCCCTCTTCTCCATAAAAGGGTCTTTTACTGCTTTATAACCGTCTTCCGCCCGCTGCTAGCAACAAGCCTTTTCAACCGACTCCGCCTTTTCTTCATCTCCTGATGAAACTTTTGAGGTATCGCAAGCCCTGCCAGCAAGAACATACTAGTGCATTTCACTTCAGCCCATCCCTCAGGTACTAAGAAGGCCATCGTTAGAAATATGGTGCACACGGCCTCAAAAGTTTCATCAGGAGATGAAGAGAAGGCGGAGTCGGTGAAAAAGGCGCTTTGCATAGCACAGGCGAACTCCGCGAAACGGTCTATGAGAAACCAGTTAGAAAACCCTTCCAGGACGAAGCAAAGGGCGATTGGCCTAAGAAATGCGCCTACACCCGAGAGAGAAGCGAACACAACACCAGATTCCCTTCCTTCTGTGTACCCATTCATATCTGACGAACTTAGTGCGGCCATTCGTTCCCTGTTTAAGAAAGGCAGGTCTTCAGGACATGGTGAGAGTTGTAGACATCCCGCCTGCAAACCTCAAAGAACGATTGGTGCGAAATCGCATGTATGATCGCCTGTGTATAACCCCCTCCTGCGTAATATGTCCATTTGGAAAGGAAGGGGATTGCATGACATCCGGTGTTGTGTACTTGAATTTCATGTCTTCAGTGCAAAGAGGAATATATTGGGGAAACAGGCAGACCTCTTTGCATTCGTATAAAGGAGCACCTTGATGGCATGCAAAAGTCCAAAGTAGCTACTCCACTAGGAGAGCATAGGGTACGGTACCATGGGGACACGTGTATTGAGGTGGCGGTCACGATATTGTCACGTGAATCGGATATTGCGGCGCGGCGAACATTGGAAGCTTTCTGGATCAATGCCAGGAATCCTAAAATCAATAGGAGGGAAGAATGTGTTGCGGTCACTACGGAGCTGGCGCGCCTTTTGCAGCGTTGTGTGGCTTTGATCTGCGTGATCGATCCCCCGCGGGGTCGGCTCGAGGGGGCGGGGTCGGGGGCTTACACAGTAACCGATAGGAAAGGTTGTTGACAGGGGTCAGCGGCGCGCCTAGCCTCTAGCAGCCTTTTGGGGTGTCTTGATCTCCATGATCAACCCTCAGGAGGGTCCTCAAGCAAGTGACCTTAGGGGCTTCACCTATTTAAGCCGCATTACTGTCAGCTCAGGGTGGCAGGTGGACCTCATTGGTCGACTTTTCTAAAGGTTAGTTGTCTTTTTCTGTCCCACGACGTCGCCCTAGTAGTTTACCCCTGCTGAGCGATTCTTGTAGGTTGAAATAGTATTTGGACGGGTAGTTTCGTAAATGGCTTTCCTCTTTCCAGGCTCTGAAGAAGGCGAAAGCGCCGAAACGTAAGCCAAATAAAAGTTGTTATCAATCTTGGTTGGAGCTTATTCACTATACTGACATATTCTCTACGACTCATGCCAAGATTCATTGAGAGTCGCACATGGAAACTGTTGTTTAAGGGACTCTTATCTATGCTAAGTTATCAGCGAATTGCACAAGTAACAGAGCTGGCGAAGAGCTTCGAGCACTGTGCGCGTCATTTGCAAGTGACCGCCTCTGACACCCGTAGCGCACGTGTAAGGCAATTTCGTGCCAAATCTAAAATTTTGATCTGAAGTCGAAAATGTGGGCAGTCATCTATCCATCAACCCACTGTCAGAGCCTGATCGTGGGATGAATTAAACTTTCAGTCATTATTGTGAAAGAGATATTCCCTGCTCTACTTGCTCGTGCCATCCGAAGATTAATATGATATTTTTTCAGTGTACAACGCTCGCTGCCCAGGAGGAGCAGGAGGGTAGTGGTTAGGGCTAGGGATAACACCTTCGCTCATTTCGTAGACGCAGGCCGACAGGGTCACAAATGCGCCTTATTACGACATTTAAAGCCCTCAAACGATTAGATTTCCGCCGAAGTTCGACGTCAGCTCGCCATGGGTTGGTGGCGTAGAAAACACCCCGGCAGTGGTCGAAACATTACGAAAAAGTGGAATGCGTTAAACAAACCCCTCTAAACATGCGTTAGCTTTGGACGCAGTGAAAATTTCAACACTGAATAATTTTTTATATTTAAATTAGACCTAATTACAAAAAGCAAAAAACATGCCCAGCAAGATCCCATCCATGGTCTTACCACTGGAAGCCGCCAACACTACCACTCGGCCAAGCCGCCGCTGGAAGCCGAGCTCTGCCGGAGTCTCTTACAGTGGGCTTTCATTCGAAACAACCTCCGTAACACTTTTCAGAGAATCGTTTCGCAAATTTGGAGAGTGGATTCGAGATCAGCGTCCGAAAACACATCTCTGAGTATAGGTTTCATTACGGATGGCCACTTCGACTTGGTATCCTTCCCTTGTTAGTAGAGCTCACTTGTTCTCAAACAATTTGACATGAATATACTATTCAGCAAGAAAATCTTATTCAAAGTCATCCATTTGGGAAGCTGAACGCGGTATGACAAACTACAGGATTCAAGCTTTCTAAAAAGTACCCAACGTTCCTGAAAAGTCAGCAGTTCAAAAATTAGTCCCGTTGTTACTTTTTTGGAGGGGCATTCTTCAAGCCATTTTCTTGAAAACGCGGGTTTTTTAGGTTTCACTGGCCGTAACCTCCAGGGAAAGCAATTTCATGTTGAACATAGGATGTGTTAGAAAGCTTCGAGCATGCGCTTGCACTGGCATCCCTGCCTTGGTGTGCGCCACGCCTCGGCCGCGCTTCTGATTCGCTGATTCATTTGAAAGCTCATTTAGAAGGAAGCGTGGGTTTATAGATGCTATAGTATAGTGCTGCTGTTTCTGCAAGTCTTCCTCTTCATGGCTGCGTCTATCCCTACCACCATCAGTGGTCAATAAGGATATTACCAAGCGTCCCACTGCCGGTCACCGAGAGAATACGACCCCCCTCCTTAAAACCCAAGCCAAACGACCCCCCCCGTTGGTGCTTGTCCCAACATAGGGTTCCTGAACCCTGGGGGAAATCAGAATGGTTCACGCACACTGGAGTCTCACCTCCTCCGCCTATGGCTCTTCTCGTTTCAAATAAGAAGGACATGTTCCGAGCGGTTTTAAATGCATTGCCATCACAATGCTCCCCTATCTTGCAATAACACCAGGACACGATAGTATGTAGATGGCTCCGTTCAAGAGCACTTTTGATAGGGAAACGTCACATCCTGTCTAATTTTTCGTTCCTGTTCATACATCATTGAAGCTACTCCCTTTGCGAAAATATCCATTACAAAGGTTCAGACAATTTCTGAGCCATTGCTGGCCCAAATCTCAGAACACCAGTGGAGTTCACACTACACCGGTATTTATCGAAAGTACACTTCAAACGAGTCGCTAACGTGTTGTTACGCGCTCCTTTTCTCATCTCTAGTAATGAAGAACACCAAACTCCAAGTTCAGCCTTATGATTAGCCTGGTGCGCAATCACGATCAGTAAGACTCGCTCCACTCCTTGAACCAAGCTCGCAGAAACGCTTAGAAAGAGGGTCGTAGGTCGAGACCCTTCCCCTTCGGTTCCTGAGACAGTGCATGTGAGTAGCGCATGCTGACGATGAGCACGTTGTATTTTTATCACTAGGCAAGGGAGGAGAAGCACCCAACTTCCTTCTAATTTCACGGCTTGGAAAAATACAGATGATTTTGAGTCAACACATTTGTTACTTACCAAAGGTTACTGAAGTTGCCGTGGCCTTTTACAAGAATTTCTTTCTATTATTATGTGGACAAATGAAATTTCAGAGAAAATCCACAGAAACCCACAGCATCCTCCAAGTTCCCAACGTTATAACCTTCCGTAAAGGAAGCGATTACGATAAGGATTCGCATCGGGGGAGAACCTGCGCCACACGGAGCAATTACTTGGCTGCCAAGGAAGCGATGTGTGGCCTCCCACGGCGAAAGGTGCTGTGGTTGCTGAGCAGGACCCGCGTGACGCCCCGCCCCCAGTGACGTGACGCCCACTAGTTTTGTTGATGATCTGGATGGACTGTTTGCTGTTGGCTTTTCATTTTGGATGATCATTTCCCTTCTAGCGGCTGTATCTTCCAACTTGCCCACGTATTGCCTTATCAATCAAAACACTATGCTTGTTGGCATGATGGCGGCTATCGGGGTTAACACGTCCGAACAACGTCGTTCTTTACCGTCGCTCATCCATGGTCGAAAATGAAAGGGCAATCAAAGGGGTACTATTTTGCTTATTTTTGACGGATTTCTTTGCTTTTTTCGCCATTGGCGTACTATTGAGACCCCCACGTCCCCTCTAAACCCCTTTGAGATCTATCGTAATCGCTTCCTTTAACTGAGATTTTCACGGCCTTCTAGCGACATTCAGGTGCGGGGAGAGGAGGCTTTAGTTTTGAGCCTATTGGCACCTTTCCTGCTTTACTCTCTGTCCAGCATACAATGGTTTTTGCTCGGCAGTATAATCACTAATGTTACTCATTGCAGTGTCCCTCCCACCCAATGGGCAGGTCGGCGATACCCCTTCTCCAGGAAGCGGGATGCCTAGGGAAAACTTGAGATTGGACAGCAGTCCGCAAACTTTGTCATTTTCAGAAGCTCATGGCTGACTCAAAAATGCTCACAGGGTGAAGCCGTGGGTAGCTGAAGTCTTTTGAGGCGATTACCATGGTAACAAATGCTGACAGCCGCGCTCATTGATTTCATCTCCCATTGTCGAAGTAGGTGAACTTGGGCGAATCCACGAGGCCAAGTACCGTGAAATGTCCTTCAGATCCCACATAATCAAATGAGCTTTATCCATTCTGAAATGGGAAGTCTGACCGCTCAGTGATTTGCCTTTCTTTCTTTCTCAGCTCATTTCTCACTTCTAGGCTTCACAGGATGATGTACTGCTGACCTTACGAGGCTATACCATTTCGGGCTCCAACATACCCTTTTCTTCTTCAATATTATTTTTCCGTGAAATATTATTCAGTTCCTGTAACAGCTTACCAGCTTAACTTCAGGAAATGTTATTGAAGTGGGGTTAAAGAGCGCTCGCGGACACAGCCTCTTTCCAGTCGTGCTAGATATTTATCGCTGAGATTCGTTTTCAGAGAAACGACAGTAGCTCTGTTCGCTCCGATGCTGGAAATAAACCCGGTCGTGGTTGGACAGAGGTGAACCGAGCCTTCACTATGAATGGTCTCAACGGTGACAAGGACGAGTTCCCATTGTAAGTTCATTTTGAAGTACTCAATACTCTCCTGCGCTCCGAACGCACCTTCTTTCATTCCATTCCTATCTCTCAATCTTGTTGTGATCGATTTTGATTCCTTCCTGTCGCGCGAAATGCTATTAAAAGTTTCGATGCGCTCTGAAGTCATCAACTGAGCTTGGAAGGACCATTTCTGTCAAAATCCGGGTTTTCAGGCGTAAATTTATGCGAAAACCTCGCATTCCCTCAGATGACTATTACTATACCTATTTCTTCCTATGCTACCATCATCAGATTCGCCTATTTGTACTGCTGTGCAGCGATGGAAGCACAAACAAGAACCTAAAGGCATGATCACGACAGATTCTGCATCCGATTCTACCCAAAAATCATGAATTGTGGAACATATAAAGACTAGCAGAGGCCAGAGTTTGGGTGGATCTCGTAGCTCGTAGGAGAGCAGGAATTGAAAGGAAAAGCTCTATTCTACCGGTATTTTCTATCAAGACTCCAGGAACCAATCCGCCTAACTTTCCTACTTTGGTTTGGTCTGAAACCATTAACTTCCTCTGAGAGAATCTGTTAGCTATTGCTCACTGGAACATGAATTGAATTATAAAGAACTCCTGGACTGGGATGCGCCACTCCATCGTCTGCGGTGATTGTAGCAGTGACAGTTCAAAGCCTGCCCTCCTTTAGCACTTTGCCATGCCTTGGTTCCTTCAAATTTTGTGACCGCTACCGTATTTGCGACATCCTCCCATCTCCTTTCATTGGCCAAATACGACTCCTTCGATAATCTTTGCGCAACGGGAAGCTGCTCGTGATTGCGTCTTCTGCGCTCGGGGACCCCTATTGCTCACTCTTCTTTACACCTAATCCCGATCCTGGCTTTGAAGGAATCCTTCACGGAAAAATCATGATTCTATTTCAATCATAAATTACTGGCTTGAGACTCATATAGAAAAATTGCATTTTTTGGTAAAAAAATTGAACAATTGAGAGGGTTGCCACGCCTTCAAAGCTCCGCCGCACATCTGTCACAAATGCTGGCGACGGGAACGCTACCACCTAGTTTTTGAAGTGCCTTCGCTAGAAACTCTTTCTAGTCTATTGACCTATTGCATTCACATATCACGCTTCTACTCCATCCTATCCTATCGATCGATTTGTCTCCACTCTCCGAAATCGCGCGCTTCAACCCGATTCTTTCATTGCGTTGCCTGGTACGTAGCCGCCCCAAAACGGACTTCTTTCCATGCCCCGCCTTTGGCTCCGCCCTAATTAATTTCGATTGTCCATAGCGTGTAGTTTTTGTACGTTTGTTGCTCTTCAGAAACCGAATCTTCATGCGTGAAACTTTGTGTGCTGTTTCCAGTGATCACAACTGACACATTCAGTATGAATGTGGAAAGGAG
>MU868516.1:0-12447 GCA_036418205.1 Ostertagia ostertagi
CCTATAGCATAGGCCCGCTCTCACAAAAAAGACATGTTTTACGCTGTTTCAAAGTCATAATGCCCCTGTATATTGCGATAACGCCTGTAGATTATCATTTGAGGATAATTAATTATTCTTCGCCCATAATGACACTATCCTTTAGTGGATAGCCATAAACATTTGAACAGTGGTTTTTGATATGTGTTAGATGTTTTCTCGTTCAGTGTTGGTGGCGCGGTGCGATTTCTCTCGACCATTGGTTTCGACAACACTAGTTCGCAAATTGCTAGACGTAATACGAAGCTATGACGAAAATTAATGACGCAGTTCATGTTGAGGATCGAAATGCATCATCAACAGAAAAGCACAGAGCGACCCGCACGAGATTAGGGCGGACGTCTCGGCGCTTGAGACGGCTAAGCCCGTGGAACTGAACTTCATTTGACGAGCTTTTTCCGCGGAGATGATAGCTTGGAAAACGAAATGCGTTATCGAATTGCATGAACGGATCGAGTACGGACGGTGTCGAGATCGCGAAACGTCGGCTAAATGGAAACTATCTGGAACGCTTTGATGTTCGATGCGATCTGTGAGGTAGTTTGCTACAAAACAGCCAAGCCAGCCAAGCCAACGCCCTATTCCGCAGAAAATTGACGTGGAAGAATTCTTTGAGAAGATCATTTTGAATGAGAATTGAGCCATTCACACATTCAGTTTTGCATAAACCTTGACAAAATATCGCTGCGATTTCATCTTTGGGCGCTGTCGCAAAATTGGGGGCATCCTCTAGGACTAAGCCTAGGAGGGGCAAGTTGCCGGGGAAATGCAAGTGACTCACGCGCCTTGAAGTCTGTTCTCCCCCGCCTAAGGCTTACAGGGGGGAGGGGTTAACGGTTTACCTAGTGACCGTTGACCCTCCCTCCTGTTAAAAAAATAACATGTTTTACGCGTTTTAAAATGTATTGCCATCACAATGCTCCCGTATATAGCGATAGCCCCCATCGCTGCAAGTTCACCTAATGAAGATGGCTAGTAATTATAATTATTATTACTGTCCTATGCCTTTCAGATCTCAAGAGGGCGATTTCGTCAAAATGTAAGTTTAATGTCAATCTTTTGAGGGGCTACAAAATGGAATCAACATCATACTGAGGAGGCAATTAGTTTCCAAGATGAACCTTCTTTGGAATCCTCCATGTAAAATACAAACCATACGGAGTTACAGATGTGATTATTGGTCATACTACTAAAAAAGTTCAATAGGAACGGCTACCGTGTTCAGATGCTCAAAAACGGAGAAAAGGCACAAAATGAACGTAGGAAAGCTCTTTCAAGAAGCTACTGGCTATCAAATTTTTGACCTTTTAATTCCGAACACTAATGAAGGCGCTTGCTGGTGTTCACTAATGTCTGTAGGCTGCATCAATCATCGCATTTTCTTACAGACCTCCTATCCTAACTCTCATGCCTAAGGCAGGTGTCAGAGTCCGCGATCCGTCGCGCGGCGGATCACAGACATCACAGCTGCCCCAATCAGTCGTTCGATGTGCTCTCCAATCTTGCCGATTTCTGCTTGATGGTGATGTTCATGATTCTACTTGTTTCATATTCAGTGTTTCAAATGTTCAAATGGGACACTTGCGATTTTTGCGATTCGCGCAAATCGCGCGGGGATCGCGGACTCTGACACCAGCTAACTGAAATGTGCTAAGACTCCCAAGGGTCCTGTCGATATTCGAACAACTGTTTTTCCAGCACAGAACTGTGCGAATAACAGCATGAATGGACATCGTGGTTGGTCACAATTCAAGTTAGAGATAACGAATGTGATATAATAGTAACGCTTCACGATTGTGTGTCATTTTCCCACACCATACCTACACAGGTTGAAACCCTCATACATGGCGGGTTCTGTTGCTTGTATATTCGCCTGCTCCTTGCTTTGTATTTAACGGCTTTACATCAGGCCCGATCAGTGGTTGGATTAAGTTGTTTCAAATGCAGCGCGAAGCATTTGCCTTCTCAAGCCGCATTGCAACCCTTCGATTATGCTTTCTGCTTTTTCAAGCTTACAATATCAGATAGCCAATAAACTGACATTTTGAATTAGACTACTTTAGAAGATATTCATTGGTATTTTGTTATGTGTTTACTTTTCTTGATCTCAGATCGACTCCATCAAGGACTAATATCAGGACTCTGTTAATGTCATAGCGCAACCAAGGATGCAAAGATAAATAAATAGAATAAAATGAATCAAATAAATAAATAGATAAAATTCTGTTCCCGTGTGACTTTGTCGGCTGTCCCGGACCTTCACGCTGAACCGTTACTGCTGATGTGGCCTAGAGTGCGAAAGGCGCTTCAAATTGCATAAACGTCGGATCTTGCTCGTGGGTCTTGATTCGATTAGCTCTCGCGCCAGTTGACCGTCACGCACATGTGTTTCAATTAGGGCTAGCCGTCCTCGATCGTGGAAAGAAGATGCGCGAAAAAAATTGCGCGACTTTCGCTTTCGATCAGTGCAAGTCGTCAGCACGCGTGTTTCAACGGCCGCTATGACTTCCATCGGCACGTGGACGAGTTGCCATGTTGGAGGTTCTTCTATGTTATGTCAAAAGAAGTCCTTCTACCGAAACAAAGTATCACCCAAAAGACTGGTATCATAGCGATGACTGCTCTCGCTCCGCCGGCTCCGATGGTAGCAGTGAAACTCGGCGCTGTAAACTAATCGTAAGGTCAACGCTATGTTCATGACCTTTTGATAAAGTGAGTCCAGTAGAGATGTCGATTGAAGTCACGTACTGAACGACTTACGTTCACAATAAACTGGAATAGGTTCCGAACAGAAATATCAGGTGTGAGCACATCATTTTGGTAATCATTTGTTTTTGCTGTTGAGTGAAATAACGCAGCGGCTACAAATTGTATAAGTTAAATATTAAATTAAAGTATAAATATTTAATTATTGAATTGCTATAAATTGCCTTAGGTACATATGGACGGAAAGGGTGTCTTATTTTCTTGAGATTGCTTCCGCAGCCTCACTTTTGCCTGAAAGTTGCACCTGAAGATTCGACAGCAGGGCTTGCTATTAAATTGTGTATATTTCGCTCCAAAATGAAACAAATGCTGCAATAAGTAGAAGCAATGAGGATAATGGTCAAATAAATTCTATTGGGTTGGAACATAACATCGTGGCCTTGCTTATAATAATTTATAACTTATAATAATTTCAAAGCAGCCTAGCTGAGCCTTGTAGCACTGTTGAATACCGTCTCTTTTCTAGTAGGCTGGAGAAATTCATGTCATCCCATGAAAGGATCAGTCTCAATAGGTTTTCGACTTTTCAGGCTCCGAGGCGAAGAGGCCGAAACGTAAGCCTAATAAAAGTGCTGAAATCTTGAACAGGCTACAGCAAAACAATAAACAAACAATACATCGAATTCCATGCCAAGATCAAGAGAAGGTCGTTCTTGGATTATTCTCCAAAGCAAAACTAAAAGCAGAGCCAGTCACAAAACTAACCGATGATGTTTCTTGTCATTATTTACGACTTAGATTCCATTTCGCAGGAAGTTACCGGATTTAGAACTAAAAAAGGTACGTGCCCGTTTTCGGGGTGAACATTATTCTTCATTTTTTACGGTGCAAATACTGTCCAATTACGTAACGGTCGGTAGGAGTAAGGTTCGATGGAAAGGATGGATTCTGAGAAACTCTAGTTCTGGCAGTGCGTGGATTTTCTACGGCCTTGGTTTTCAAACTTCTGAAGCACCATATCTGAGTACATTTACAATGAAGAAGAAAATGACAAACAAGGTTTGTAGAGCGGAAGAAGTACTTTCAAATGATTGGTTTCCCGGGATATACTAGTTGTATTCAGTGAATTTGTCCGCTCGAAAGAAAAAACGCTACGAGGCAAGTCCTTACCAGGAAGGTCTTTCAGGGCGTGCCGAGCTTTTTGAAAACGGTCTTTTGCATGATATAGGGGCACATGCGGGAACCACAGAACCATGGTTAATTTTTCCTGAACGGCCCTCTGAATACCAGAAAAGGGGTCCCTAGTTCGATTCCTCGTGGTGACAAATTTTTGCATTTCGAGTTGACGTTTCAAAATTCGCGCAAAATGGAGTTAGCATGAATAATTAGTACCATATTCATGATTAGGACCGTCAGTAACCCTTACAAATAGACTTTGATTAAAAAACTGGTGAAGGTGTGACACCAAGTGGGGCTGTTTTGTGTCACACCTTTTCACCAGTTTTTCAATCAAAGTCTATTTGTAAGGGTTACTGACGGTCCTAATCATGAATATGGTACTAATTATTCATGCTAACTCCATTTTGCGCGAATTTTGAAACGTCAACTCGAAATGCAAAAATTTGTCACCACGAGGAATCGAACTAGGGACCCCTTTTCTGGTATTCAGAGGGCCGTTCAGGAAAAATTAACCATGGTTCTGTGGTTCCCGCATGTGCCCCTATATCATGCAAAAGACCGTTTTCAAAAAGCTTGGCACGCCCTGAAAGACCTTCCTGGTTAGCGCCGTTGTCTTGACCACTTCGTGATCGCGACCCTCCCTTTGCACGCATTAAGGTCCATGGCTTATTGTTTTGGATATTTGCTCCGCTCATCTCTGAACAGAAATCCGAAATTAATTGCATTGAGCTTTTACCCCTTCGAAGTTTGTTATTGAGGTACTTCTTCAGATGTGGAGGTGTTCCACTATTTTTCAGAATTTTTTTGGCAAAATTGTATTTATTGAAATTTTCTGGGGATTGTGGGGTCCGTCAGGCTGGCTGAAGGAAACCTTGTCCTCTCAAATGTATGTGCGGTTTGTGTAGATCGTTAAGCCATAGGCGCTCTAAACCAATCTCCAAGAAGGCCAGCATTTAGGGCTCAGGGGAAGTCCTCCTTGTGTTAATTTTTGAATTTTTCTTTACTCTTGATTACAATTAATCTTTGATTACTCCCCCTGAAAATTTGTAAAGTTCTATGCTTTTACTCAAACCTAACTATTTTTATTTAGATGCGCAGCGCCTGAATTGATTCACTTATTTGACATTGAACAATTTGTAAACTCATTTAACCTATTCTAGTTAGAAAGTAAACGGTCAGCTATAGTTGATATTGCCGTCATATGCTTGATGTGAAACAATTTCAATTGCCATAGATATTCAATTCGTTGGAATTGTCATGCTTCTATTTAAAACAGATCCCGAAAGCCATTTCCTAACTTACATAGCTGAAAACACTGGCCCGAAAACCACATGATTAACATCACTTGCTTCAGTGTGAAATGGATGGTTGCTTGAGCTTTGTTGATTTGGATCACTTAGCATTATGTAGGAAAAGCTCATTTTTTGGTCTTAACTTAAGTATGGAGGTTTCAGGCGTAAGCTCTTCCCTAGGCCAGATAGAACAGAACGTACACCACATACTGCTAGATAACAACACCATAGCAGGAACAGGGGATAGTCGGGTGGTTGTATGTAAGGGAAGGTGGGTACCAGGCCATATAGAAGCCGAGAACATATATACATAGCCTCAAGCAAAGACTGATTTTTGTTCGCCTGATAGTGCACGTTTTCTATTGATACCAGCATCCTTGTAACTTTCATCTCCTCCTTGTTGTTGATCAAATGCTTCTGTCGTTTTGTTTCTAGCATCGCTCTTATTTTCCTTTTAGTTTCTTTGCTTTGAAGACACAACCCAGGGAGACGCTCGTAGGAACGCTTCCCTTCGGTGTGTTTGTACGCCTATAGAGGACAGTCAAAAATGAGGTATTGCATGGAAACCAACTGAAGCGCTTGGGCCTTGCAAAGTAAGCTGCTGAAGCTGCAGATTTTTCTTCTTCAGGCTGTTGTCTGGCGCTCTCTCATCTGTAGCGCTCTCTCGCCTCATACTCTCCTCTCCGCGCTTAGTCTCTCATTGCACAGCCGATTAGGAAGGTGAGTGAGCCCTTAACCTAAGCGTTTTCGACGGATTCTTTTCCTTTTTTCTTTACTGCCGGCCCATTTCGCACCAATACATTCGCATTCGTGTGCAAGAGCCACACCAATGTGATCCTGGGGCATGCCTTTAAAATCAATGTGTAGTTGATTTCTTCAGAACTTCGAATGTAGCAAGAACTTCCTTTTAGTGTATAATAATTTATACCAATAGGATAAATGGTACTGAACTATAACTCAGAATTTCCCCATGTTCTTCTTTTTCCAAGGTGAGGTCTCAGGACATCTGTCAACCGGGAGCCGTTGGCGGTTCAGCGTTTTGTAGTGATGTCTGGGAGCTCTTACAAGTGCACACTATCACAGCATCTCCTCTTTCTTTATTCCCTTTGGTTGACAGAACCCTTGTAACCTTCAAGGTGAGGTGTGTCGTAATTGCAGATTTAGTATTACGCGACGATGAGTTCGAAAAAATTCGATATCTCAAGTGCTTCCTGATGCTCTTGATGGCATCGGAAAGCAGTTATCAATCCTGCATGTGTGCCAAGCCCGGCTACGCTGATACTGTAAGTAGGCTCTTTTTTCGAACACTTATTATTTGCTCCATCGTAAATATTCTAGAACATTGAATAGTTTCAAAGAAGATAATCAATTTTTGTTTTTAGCTTCAGTTTTGCCTTTTGACAGCTAGCTGGCTTGATTACAATCAAAATGAAACGATTGGAATCCAGAACTTCGACGGTCACGTAGGCATCAACTCGACAATCTTCGGGAACTCTAAATCACTAAGAAAAAAAGCTACTCATCCCGAAAATCCATTAGGGGATGACATCCGAATGAGTTCAATGTCATCCAACCTATTGTACTGTTCAAGGATTTTTACTCAAGTAGGCTAATCTGTTCGGGATGTCTTTGCCGTCGATGGGAAGCTGATCCCGATTCCTGCGATGCGGCGCGTAATTTGGGGTCGTGACAAGCTGCGACCGGCCGAAAAACGACTATTATGAGGCTTTTTCTGGACACCAAATTACCAAATCGGGTCGAACAGTTTGACATTGTCCCAAATATGTCACTCAGACGCCATCGCGTCGTCCAAAGTGAGGTGTGAGATTTTTCGTTTCGGGACCGTGCTAATAGTACCAAGGTCGATCGCCTTGCTATTCATGTGTATTTGGGTATTGTGTCAGTGTAGGCCGATTTATCGAATCGCTTAGTCTTTTAAATTGCGTGATTGGGCGATTACGCATGATCTGGTCGTGATCGACGTTGTTTTTGTCACGGGGCCGATTTCAAAAAGCATGACTTCAATAGCAAGTTTCCGTACCAGCGGGTGCCGGGCTTTGGCTTATGGAATTCGAGAGACAATGGGGGAGATGCGCACCTCTCACGATAAAAACTAGCTTAGCTGGAGCGGCTATGCGCGTAGCACCGCCATGCACCGCCGCCAACGTGCGGCCACTTGGGCCTGCGCCAGAATCGTCCTGGCTTACGTCTTCGGCAACTGAACCTGGGTGCGCCTGAGATAGGGCCCAGACTTGTCAGAGAGAGGTACAGCCCCAGACTCTTTCTGAAATCCTACGAAGAAACAAACAACCGTCTAAGGAAACGCCAAAGAGGTTAACCTTGCTTTTAGCTCTTTCTCTGAGATGCGCTATACATACTGAATACTTCCATTCAAAACAGGAGGCATCAAGAAGTATCGTGATGCCCACCTACATCCAAGTTTCTTGCCTCCAAGAAAGGTAGGCTAACTGCTTTAGAACTCGTTAGTATTATACGTAAAAGCTAACTGATCATAGAGAATGGGAAAAAAATGCTTACCTTCGGCAGCGGTGCAAGTGGTAGCGGTGCTAATGCCGAAAACTGCCTCCTGACGGCCGGGTTATTTATGGGACTAGGGTGTATGTGATGAGCTTCGTAAGCCACTGTGTAAACTGGAAAACATTTCTACACCTGCACTCTTTCCGGCAGAAGTCGGATGCTCCGCGCCTGCATGAGTAGGACTATTATCAACCTTACACCCTTTTCAGAACTGCTCATTAGGACAGTATCCTGGCGATTCTGCCAACCCAGTAAGTCCACTGTGTCGCTTTTGATCTTTCGTCTTAGCAGGAAGCGTAGATGAAGAAGCAGTAGAACTGCCCGACAGCTTCAAAACCAGTAGGAATTTGGCTGCATTGTAAGCCGATCTGTAAAAGAAATCGTTCGTTCGCGGGTGACTGATGGCGGCTTTCGTTAGCCCGATTTAGCGATGACAAGGTGCTTGACAAATGCTTTTATAGCACGGAGAAAGATGTCTAGTGTCCGTCTGCATCACAATAAATAAACACGAAAAAGTTGTTTGTCACTGACAATTGTGAGATGTGCCACGTGTGAGGTTTCCATTCATATTTGTTATTGGCAGGGACGGTAGTAAAGTCTCCTAAACGGCCAGTCTATAGTTGGCCACTAGGTCACGTTGACGTCGCCTTCGTCCGCACCTAAAAAGCATTGGGAAAGGCGGGAAACTCGCGCTGACCTGCCGCAATGGGCGAGGTCTAGGCAACATTTTAAGTGGCCAATGTACAGTCGATATCTCGAAGTCTGATTGGGCGTGTCACCGGAAATGACGTGGCAGCCACCGCACTTGATAGATGTTGTGTGGATAAAATACTCCGCCAGATATCAGCAAAGCGTGTTGGAAGCAGCTTATCCGCGCAACTTCTATCAAGTGCGGTGGCTGCCACGTCATTTCCGGTGACACGCCCAATCAGACTTCGAGATCTCGACTGTATAAGGTGGCACTTTGCCTAGACGGCGAACCTGGCAGAGAAAGGAGAAAGTGCATGGAGATTGCAGAGACGCAGAGGGTCATGTAGAGGGCGACTAAAATGTACCCCTGAGTACATTTTAGTCGCCGTCTATCTGCGTCTCTTCAATCCCCATGCACTTTCCCCTTTCTCTGCACGTCATGCATTGGTCGCATTGAGCGTCTCTGCGTCCCTGCCATGCGCAGAGCGCAGGGAAGAAAGGGGTTCGTGGAAGGTGTTGAGTGTGGGCAGCAAGAAAGCCACTGGAGCTATCGATAATATTGATAACTTTACTTAACTAATCAATAAGGTGATCATGGCCTAGATGATTGTACAGGGGTGAAATGCTCCCAGGACCAAGGAAGGAGGTGATCAGCTGTCCCCTGCAGTGTTCCACTTATTGATCGTGTTATAGCTCCTTCCTTGGTCCTGGGAGCATTTCACCCTGTACAATCATCTAGGCCATGATCCCAGTTTCAAACACGTCGATTGGCGCAGTGGGTTCGTTCCTTGTTGACATTGGATCGCTCGCGGGATCAATTCTCCATGATACTCGATGTTTTGCAACCCTCATAGGTTACTACCTTGCTTTCTACAATTCTTTCAAAGTAACCCAGCAATGCTTTGTGGTGCAGTGGCAAACGTCGCGCTCATGGGCGCTGCATTACATGGTTCAAGTCCATGGCGACGCGACTTTTGCTAGGAATGTAGTGAAGTTCGCCATTCAGAGCGGGGTCATCTGGCTGTCTCGCCTTTCATTATTCACCGTTTACGGCCGTAGTTCACCACCTTTAACTCCCAGTCTATGGCACTTTACTACCGTCCCAGGCCAAATACACAGGGGGGCTGAAAAGTACAGGACTCGTTCTTGAGTGTAAAAGTCAAGAAGGAGATTCTATCAACAAACCAATTTTACAAAAAAGATAGTTTGGCTGTGCGATCACTAGGACAAAAGGTGCTCTTTTGACGATTCTGCTTTGACAGAGGCCTTCTGACGTCCAACGACAAAATCAGCAGTGCGCCGCAGGTAGCCAACGGCGATGTCGTCCCACGTCTTCTGAAGCGCTAACTTCAGAGCATCCACCGAGCTGGAGAAGCTTTCTGAGATCTTGCTCTCCAACATCATTACACAGAGAAGTCCATCAGGGCAAAGGCCTAAGGGGAGAAAGGTTACAGGTTCTCGCTCGACGGAAAGATAAGGGTATGATGTGTGATCAGCTAGTACGAAAGGTGTTCTAGAGCTGTTTCACTGTTCTACTTTGATACAGGCTTTGTAACGTCAAACGACAGGATCAATAGTGCGCTGCAGGTAACCAATAGCGATGCCGTCTCACGTTTTCCGAAGCCCCAATTTCGGAGCATCCAGCGGGTTGGAGAAGCCTTCTGAGATCTTGCTCTCTAACATCATCACGCAGAAAAGCCCATCGATGTGAAGACCTAAGGAGAGGAAGGTTGCAAATTCTCGCTCTAATGGCTGGGAAGTGCGCGTCCAGAACGGCTTTGGTCAACTTGGAAGCATACTAAGGAGTCCGCCCCAATGGTGGAGCAGGGTCGTTGAGCAGAATGTTCACGAATCCCTAACAACAGACTGTACCTCATCATACTCCGTTGCAGGGCCTTCGAGTTGATTTTAACATTTTTTGAAGATGTACACCAATGATGCTTCACTTTTGGATGTTACCCCGTCATAAACAACCACTTCTTCAGGAGAAAGTCCGTTATAAAGAAGAAAGATATCTTGGGAACTTGCTTTTTGGCAACACCTCCATCAGTCTGTAATGATTGCGAAGAAGTTCAGTTTGGAAATTTTCCATCACTTCAAATCGTAGGAGAGCTGCGGCCCGCTCCGAGTTTGCTCGGAAAGTTTTTACATTTTATCAGTCGATTTAATTCATATTGTCCCCATAAATACCAGTGTAGGTGAGGACGGTAAGTGTCTAAACAGAGTTGCTACTTGCGAGATCTGTTGATAGGATTCACGGCAGATCCTGATACCAAAAAAAAGCGATGTGACTCACGCTGGCTCCATCGTTATGAGGGGCCCCTCCTGTAGATGGTTGCCACACTCCTCTGAGTGCGCGCAGCTCTCGACCTTCCACTTATTGCAATCCCAGAGATGTATACTTGAACCTCGAGAGCTGTGAAGATGTTCCGAAGAGCAGAAGAGGGAATATCGAGTCACTCTTCATAGTCCCAACTTCGGAGACTGTCTTTTTTCAGTCTCTTGGTTATGGGTCGATGCGAACAAACCTTCATAGCGAGAGTTGAGACAAGCTTCGGACCAAATAACTTATGAGCCTCTTACACAGCTCCGAAGCTTACAAAAACTTTCGAAACTCTCTGAAAGAAACTTCACGACTCAGTGCCAGCATGCGGTCAGAGTGGTGTTCTATGTACACTTTACAACCTCCCTGTACAACTTTCCCCTAGTATCTTTCGCTTTTTAGGTGACTTTTCTTATCTTGAGGGTTTTCCGGCGATCTAGCATGGCTTGGATTAAGCAGTGGTGCTTGTGCAACTTATAATGGACTGTGAGCAGTTGTTATCCGAAACTCTACATGGCTGTGTTTAGAAACTCCAGCGTTCTGGTCACCTTTCTCGAGCCAACCCGGGTATTGCAGTCGTTTCGCTTCTTCATGCTTTTCCTGAGATCCAAGATGTCAGAACTTGTGGGGCGGCCACAACAATGGCTACTTCTATTTGTCTTTTCTTTAGTGCACGGTAGACCGCGGAGCGGTAATCACCGGATGCCCGACCAGGGTCAACCCTACGTTGTTACGAGTAACAACGGGGGGGTCGTACTCAGTTGAGCTTGGAGGGGGGGTCGTACCCTCTCGGTGGCCGACAGTGGGATTCTTGGTAATATCGGATAATAGCCAGCACGTTACGTTTTCGTAAGATGACTGATACTAGAGCATCTATAAACCACGCTTCCCTCTAAATGAGCTTTCAAATGAATCAGCGAATTAGAAGGGCGCCCGAGGCGTGGCGCGCACCAAGGCAAGGGATGTAGTGCAAGCGCATGCTCGGAGCTTTCTAGCACATCCTAAATTAAACATAAAATTGGTCTTCCAAGAAGTTACGGGCAGTGAAACCTAAGAAAACTCGCGTTTTCGAGAAAATGGCTTGAAGAATACCCCTCAAAATAAAAAGTAACAACGGGACTAATTTTTGAACTGCTGATTTTTCGAGAACGCTTGGGTACTCTTTAGAAAGCTTGATTCCGGAATGCGCCATGCACTCGATTTCATCTCAAAAAGTAGTTGCTCGCATGTGATGTCTATATAATCCCGCTTATGCGGGCTAACCGCTAACACAAAGAAGGGCCTCAAAACTTTCCCCAGAATGCGCCACGTACTCAATCTCATCCACTACATTGTGAGATTAGATAAATGTTATTTTCCGAATTCTTAAATCTTCATTTCGTTTTTAAGCGCTTACTGGCTTTGCGTGTTCCCTCTGCTCTCAATATCCCATACTCTGTATATCAAGTGGAATCTTTGAACAGTTCTCAGCAGGCATAGTGGGCCTATTATGTGACATTGTCCATTTTCAGAGGAGATGTTTTGCAGAAAGCTGTGAAGGAAGCCACGAATTATCTTTTCTGTCGTAAACTATGGTTATTTGTCTGTAGGAGTTACGTGGAAAACTCGGTCGCAAGTGAGCGTCCTTCCGTGGTGTGGCCCCAACCATGCCTCCTCGTCATGCCCTTGTGGAAAGTTCAG
>MU868516.1:36355-73879 GCA_036418205.1 Ostertagia ostertagi
GGGTTGTCCACTCAAATGGAAAGGTAGGGATAGGAGGTGGACCGCCAATGGAGAAAAAAGGAAAGAAATTCCTGAAATACACTGGAAATACGAGTTTTTTGCTCCACGCTGTGGAGAAGTTCAAAAGGTGGTCAGGGAGATGAGAGGTAATGCGAGCTGAGAGTGGTAGAGAATTCCGAGAAGAGAGGATATAGCAGATCAACGCAGCGAGGCAGACAAGACATCGATCGGTGGGCGGACCATGTTATGTTTTGGAGTCTGTTACAAGTTCACGGCGCCTAGAATCCTGGCGACAGGTTTCGATGTAGAAAGGTGGCGCTAAGTTTGCACTTGAGTGCCCAGCACTTCTAGCCATGGTAATGGCTTCTTGAGTGGGTCTGAGGCTAAACTTTGCCTTCAAAAGCAACAGTCCCGGCAGGGTTTTACCTTCGACACTAATGATGTGGAACGATGCGCTGGCCCTAGTCATGAACGTAATAAGTGTTTTTAAATAAAAAACTCACATTGGAACGCTGCTAGAAAGGGAGCTGAACGGCTTCGAAGTGGGTGTGGTTGGAAATCGGCTACAATCCCCTCGGCCATCGCATCGTTCCACATCATTAGTGTCGAAGGTGAAAATATTGCTGGGACTGTTGATTTAATAGACAATAGCAACTCTTCCCGGTCGGGTGATTGTCATCCTATCCGCCTTTTCCTCCACTGCTCCGAGCACGCTTACTTCCCATACCTCCAGCTACCTAACTATGTATTTCTCTAATAATCTGTCGAACGCGAATAACCAGTAGCTTTCGTTTCCATGTCGAGGATTCACGAGTCATAGTCTGCGAGGCTTTTTCGAGCTGATTTTTTGAGGCCACGTTATTGACTTTGTAGCTGATGGGTGAGATCACAAATTATAAAGCGCAGCTAATTCAAAAAAGTTCATCAGAATCTTCTAGGGTCCAACCACAGACTCGCACCATGTGGAGTCGAAAACTAATGTTCGGTAGTAATAGTAATAGTTCAAACCTGAAAATTGAAGCCTGTGGTAATTCGAAAGCTTTCAGCTTTCCATCATTTTCTTGATCGCTTAATTATGCGCAGACGATAAAAGAATGAAATGGCCTTATACTTATTGCATTGTAAAAATTGAAAGTTGTGAAACATGGTAATTATGAGGCGCTATACATTCGTGACAGACAAAGAGCGTCGAACATTGGCAAGGTTCGAGGGATCGATCCTGAATAGTTCGCAAACTGATGTCGGTAAGGAGGACCACATCGTATCTAACGCGCAGACTCGCACTTCATACTGTTAGTGAGAGCGTCCTGAACCAGTTGAGCATGAAACCAGTAGGATAAGAGGTTACGCTGTACATCGCCAATTCCACGGTGTGTCAACGTCAGGCCAATTGTACAAAGTAAATAATAGCTACCGTACGAAAACCATACGAGAGAGAAAGGCGGTGTGTTCGCTACTGTTCAGAGTGGATCTGTCTCTTTCTTTACCATCTGTCATATGCGCATGACTTCAAAAAGGAAACTGAATTGTTAGGTTGGGAAAGCATAAAGGCTAGAGAAGCGCCAGTAGCAATTTCGACCTGACCCTTGCTCCTTCTACGTGCAACAGCTGATTTTCTCTAGAGTAGAGGCACTTAAGATCGAGCAAGTTTCGAGCTATCGAATATCCTTCTATTTTATAAAGCGCTAACTTTGTGTGTCGGTTTGTATGTCTGTATTGTGAAGCGTGTATGTATGGTATGTATGATGGTATGTATGTATGTATGTATGATCTGTTGTAATGTACCTCGTACACCCCCATGCTACCTGTACCCCTGTATGATATGCATATCGTCATGCTCACCCTGATTATGCTACTGTCATGTACTGTCCCCAGACTACTGTCACCGGGTGGTATGCTATCGTATGTACTGACTCATGATCATATACTGTCATGAATAGCTGCTCATGTCAATGTATCGGTACCGGTATGCTATGTATGCACATAAGGTATGTACTAACACACACTGCTATAACCACACCGTATGTATGTATGTAGAACTGTCATGTATCGTATGTATGGTATGTATTGATATGTAAGTATGTAGGTATAGTTATGATATGTCCGTCCGCAAAATGAAGTGAGTGAGTGATAAGGCAGCGAACGGAATAAACAAACCGATAACAGATCTGGGTAGCTCGCAGGGCTTCAGCTATCATTGTTTTGCAATATGATAATTGTGATAACACTCCTCGGGCTACATAAACACCTAATGAACACTTCCGGTCATTCCGCATGGTGCTACAGTGGCAGGTGGAGGGCAGTGTAGAGAGGGGAGGAAGGGAGGGTAGGGATGGGAGGCGAAATCTACCGTCACTTATGATTTTAAACTTGCGATAAACTCCGCTATACGATACTTCTTTTCTGTAGCATTAGCGTCACCTACGCGAGCTGTTGATGGAAGCGGCCACAGCGAAAGACGTAAAGTTTAAGCAGTGAAGGAAGGTCCCGGCAGTTGACGGGGGACTAATCTGGTATAAAGATTAAACTCCACAAAAAGACAAGAAAAGTCATAAAAAGATGCTAAGGAGGATAAAACCATCATTAAATCATCTTAGAATAGAGATCATCTTAGAATAGAAACTGAGACGCTGAGCATTGCCAATTAGGGACAACGAACTAAACTTAGCTCAATACGTGCAGTGCAAGACGAGAGCTAGAGGCTTGCTCCGGAAGGAAACCTGGTTCTTCATTAAATCTTTAAGCTTACCTAAATATGAAGCTTTGATGCTTAAAATCACCATGAGAATTGACGCTGTCCATAGCATATCCCTGAAAGTTTATTAGCTTGATGTGTTTTGTAGGTGTTGAAAGAGTTGTTGATGTAGAAATACAGATATGATGAACATGTTAGAATGCTCTTGTAGTACAGTGAATTCTATGCATGTTACAGCTTTGTGACTAGGCAAAACCGAGTCATTTATTTGCGCCTTTTTCTACCAAGATGTGCACTGTAACATTTTGTATCATCATCACCGGTTAGTTGCATCTGTGAAAATTACACTAAACGGGTGCCTTCAGAATGATGCCAGACAATTCACTCGATTTTTCAGCCCATCGTAAGTCCCAACTATACCCACGATATAAGTGTAGACTGCGTTTTATAAACATAGGTACACCGCAATTTCTTGCTGTTCTAAGCTTGCTCTACATTTTCGAAAAATGCTGTGGTCACCAATGACTAGCTTTCGACGGAAAGCCTTGGTAACGATTTTTGAGAAATTTCGAGCTTGAGTGACTCGAATATCTTTTTTGGCCTATTTTCACCGTTTTGCATATATGGCTACACATCTTATGTGGAGAACTTTCTTTAGAACAGAAAAAAAAACATTCGACTTTTCTGTACTGGGATGATTTTCCATCAATCACAAGACCTCATTAATACGTCTTGGAATGCATGCAACCAAATAGGCTCTTACATTAGAATCCAAATTTGTACAATTGCCAATGATGTACTGCATGAGCACCTCAGTTGTTACATTTTGTTTGGCTTCGGTCGTGGGCCTCCTACGCATTGAATGCCCAAATTATTCATCGGAGATTCAGAGAACATGTAGATCACTTGGAAACTGTTATAGCTTTCGTTGCCCAATCTGACGTGGAAGGACGGGCATGGTTAGCCGAATTATCTCCTTCTTCTTAGCACTGTTGTCCAACTCTTGTCGGGTACGCTTTTTCCATCAATGTTTTCCAGCAGTCCCGGTTCCATGCATCGGCTGTAAGACAGATCCACAGCATTCATTTCGTACTTCAGGTTATCTAGCCATCACTTTCTGGGTCGAACTCTTGGACGTGTACCGACTAACATTATGTTGTCTGCCGACTTGGACACAGCGTCAGGGTGTTTTCGCTGGACATGACCGTACGAGCGGAGGCGTGAGGCAGCAAGGGTGTTAGCGATAGATCGAACTTTAGTTTTGCCTCGTATGTGCTCATTTCGAATGCGCTTTATTGGTTATCCGCATTATCTTGCATACAAATCAGAATGCGAGGGCAGTATCGTCGAGGAAATGGTAAGTCGTTTCGCAACCGGCCTTCGGAATTCTGCGATTCTCGAATATCTTGGAAAAAAGTTATGTTGAAATAGCTGCGATTTCCCACAGCTTCAGCGATACGAATGTTTTTGCTCCCTTAGAAAATGTTCTTGTATCGGACAAGAATCGTATAAAAAGCTGAGGAGAGTGTGAAAGACGATTTTTTTTCTTGCTTCCTTTGCTCTTTCAAGAGGCTTGCGTCTTCTGATTTGTTTATCAGTTTGCTTGAGTTCTCTAGCTGTTTTTCTTGAGGTGAAGGCTCGAAAAAAGGCTTTTTTCTTCCTTCCATAGCGAAGAAAAATGATTTTCCTTCTTCATATCTGAATGATGCAGCTTCCTGGATAGACTCATTTTATTTCTCCCTCTAATAGCTTACTTCGGCAGTTGTCTGAACTCGTTGTATATACCGTTTTTTTGCCAACATAAACGTTCAAATCCAATTTCTCAAGTCAGTGATGAAGCTCGCGTGGTACAGGTCGCAGGGTGGCAGAAGTAGGGCTCCCCGCTTTTATGGTGCATCCGATCCATCAGGAAAAATCCGGATGACAGGTACGTTGTTTGCGTGCCCGATTTTTTTTCACTACATTTTGGTGCGAAACTCGTTTCTCTTCCATTGATTGCAAAAAGTGGATGGGCCCGTTCAGTTAAAACTACAAAAAGGACTCTTCAGAATATCCTAACATGCTAAATTAGATTATTTCAAAGTTTTGCGATGAAATTGAGGGAGAAAGTTCTCCAAGATTGCTAGCAGAAATGTCTCATGAAATTGCTGCTAATATAAAATTAGTATACGTTGCGCTGGAAGAATTTGCAGGATAACAGATCACATTACAAATTCGCTACACCTTAACATGGAACCCAGGTCAATGAATATGTAGGAAAGGCTCATAACGTTCTCAGAGAGCATACTCCTTAAGTGCTAGAGCACAGGCAAAGTTAGAGGGATTAGATCAGCTCGTGCGAACGCAAAACGAAGGAGTGGCAGGGATGCAAAGCGCAAAAGTTGAACTACCTGCAACTCTAATTCCTATCCCTAGTAGACAATACACGAATTCGAAAACTTACGAGCACTTTGCAAGTGGGCATTGGTAGTGCAAAGCTTTCGAAACTGCGAAAATTCAATTATTCATAATGAAGCCTCGAGGGAAAAAGGCAGGGGTGGTCGAATGGTTATTCGTGTAGACTCACGTCTGCACCTCTGGAAATCGCTAGTTCGATTCCTGGTGAGGCTTAGAATGTCCTGCACATGTGCCAAAACGGTTCTTGTACCAGCTTCAGGCCAAGGTTGACAGGCCGGCTGGTGAAGACCCCTTGGCGCCAAATATGTCTAAATAAAAAAAGGAATCGGTGATAAAGCTAGGACGTCACAAGCACGTGGCGCTCAGGATCCCCGCTCGAGTGTATGCGAGGGCTACCGAAGTGAACGGTTTGTTCGAAGCTTGATCGAGTTGGGACTCTGAATATAGGATCGCTAAATGGGAAGTCCCTAGAAGTAGTTGATCATATGATGCGCAAGAATCCAATTCCTATGCCTCCAGGAGACACGTGGAATAGAGCTAAGGCTGGGGAAATCGGTGTTTCGACGGCCGGGTGGTATAATGTCTTATGGTATGACACCGATTATAATAAGGTATTTATTATACAAAGCTTGTTGACGTCAAACAAATGACTTTTGATGTAATGCAACTTAATGAACTTTTTCCTACTTTAGGTTATCCGTTTGGTTAGGCTTGCCTTTGACCTTGCCATGTGTTGGTGGCCTATTGAATATTGACTGGTGGCTATTTGTAGATATTGACTAGTGGATATTAACTGGTGTACATTGGCTAGTGACGGGTCCACCGGCGACCAGTCGCTTATAGAAGAAAGTGGCCCCGGAGACCGCTCGAGGCGAAGACTGGCCCGGAGTCTCACTTTTGCCGCGGTACTTATACCCCCAGAAATGTATTTATTTCCGAGCAGATGGGCGGTCCGTTGGAGTAGTTGGTTGGAATGGACTGGCATTGCGGCAGGCGGCAACTTGAGTACAAGTTTTGCAATTAATCGATTGGATGACGTGGCACAGGATCCACCTCGAGGCTATGGTCGTATCATGTTGAAAGTCATGACAATCAGGAGTTGTGTCAACTCTACTACAGTTGAATTGACATCAAGGGAAACGGCGTAGCCATAGCGGTAGCGGAGTCGCTCAAGGGCTATGTTTCCGCTGTGAATAAGAGCGATCGAATCATGGCTGTGCGGATAGACACGAGGGAAATGTACTGTAATATACTCTCCGTGTACGCACCACAAGCCGGATACCCCGACAGTAAGGACCAGTTCTACCTCAGCCTTTACGACGCCATCAGATCCAGAAGGCGACTTCCTACCGAAGCAGGTGATCTGAGTGGTCACGTCGGAAGTGGTAGAAAGGTCTGGAAAGGGTGCACAGAGGTAGAGGGATGGGGACAAGGATTGAGGGAGAAAGGGTTCTAGATCTGGCAGTCTGCAGCACTTCTTCAGAAAAGGGAGACCCAGAAGGTAACCTGCAACAGTAAACATAGACCAACGAAATCGACCATGAGCTCGTGAGAAGAGCTCCGTTGTAACTGTAAAGGACATCAAGGTTCTCTCTGACGAAGACTCGGCTCCTCAGTACAGGCTCCTCCTGGCAGACATTGCTATAGATCTTCCCAAAAAGACAAAGGCTAGAACCGAGAGGCGAATCCGATGCTGGAAGTTGCACCAAGCAGAGAAGAGCGACTTCAAGCGAAGGATAATGGGAGTTGGTCTCCAATATCCTGATGGGCCAATACAGCGGACTTGGGGAACGCGGCAGAAGACATCCTGCATGTGCCAAGGAGGTTCTGGGGGGCGAGGAATCAGGGGGATAGGGCAGCGCGGGTTGGAACGAGAAAGTCCAGCGAGCCGTGAGGAGGAAGAAGGAAGCATACAAGCGCTGTTAGAATACATTTCTCTGAAGACCTCCCTGTCGCGTCGAGAAGTAGGGATGATGAAGGTTGGGAATGTATATGGTCCAGAAGTGGTGCCAGTCAAGGCATGGAAGGCTCTTGGAGAGTACGGGACAGGATGGCTCACCAGCATCCTGAACAGGGTCACTGCTGAAGGGAAGATGCCCGATGGCTGGAGAACAAATGCTATCTTCTCCATCCTCAAGCAGAAGGGTGACGCAGTGGACTTTTCAGCCACCACGTATCAAGTTGACTGCTCATACCATGAAGCTTTACGAAAAATTTGTAGACTCCAAGCTGCGGGAGCTGCTTCCCATGTCCCAGAAGCAATTCATTCCTGAAAGTGAACAATGGATGCCATCTCCATCGCAAAACAAGTGATGGAGAAGTATCGAGAAAAGCACCGGCCTTGCTCCCTGGTCTTTCCCGATCTGGAGAAGGCGTTCGACCATCTACCGCAACCTCAACCAACGCACATCAACTCTGGAAGGCGCTTAGAGAGTGTCAGAATACCTAACCTCTCTGGTAAGGTGTATAATGGACCTAAGGCAGCACTACGCACTCCACACGGCTTGAAAATAGAGGTAGACATCACGAATTGGGTGTCTGAGAAGGGTGCGTGAGAAGAAGCACCCTTTTCTACTAACACAATGAAAATGTCTCGATGCATCATAAAGAACATGCCGTAGAGCCCACGCACATAACGAGACATGAGAAATTTCGTTAAAAGGCGAAACCACGCAGTATCTACCGAACTACAGGTCCAAGAGGAAGGCGAAAGGAGGATACGGCTTCAAACCTTCATATCCCCATACTTCACGGGTATGGTGAAAGTTTGCGATAAAAGAACTGGAACATTGGAAGGCGTAGAAGTACTCCTTATCACAGGCGCTGACAAATCCTTCATTTTGAATGAATTAGCGGATGCGATAGACCTGTCGATTTACATGTTTGGTAACAAATTTCCATCAGAGATGTGAAGTTATAGAATTGCAAATCTAGGACGCGCTTGAGACCCGTACAATCTGTGTGGTCTGTAAGGTCGCCGTTATCACCGAAGGCCAAACATGTCCTTATCATACTCGGAGATTCGAATATCTGCGCAAAGACGGAATCGCTTCGTCTAAAAACAGGGAAGCACCTGACCCACAAATACTATTAGGCTGTGACCAGTTGTGGCCTCTTCTTAGAAGAACTCACAGCACACCGCACCATCTGGGCTGATATGATACCCTCTGAAATAGGATACCTCCTAAGTGAGAGACAAGGAAAATTTAACGAAAACAGGCTTAGGTTCCCTGAAAACGGTAGTGATGCCGACAAACGTAAGCGATAGGAATCATTAGGTTGTCTCATAAATAGTGTCGCTTTTTTTCAACCAAAAAATTTTCATCTAAATCCTCATGCTTTTACATCGATTCATATACCATTTGAAAGCGAATGGCCTGCACTACGAGATGTTGTTTTCCTCTTCCATATATGTTCCATGGGTTTCAAATTTTAGACCTGTGAAATGGGATGTCCCGCCGACAAAAATTGACCAAACCGAAACTAGCTCTAACCTTATTTTCCCTGCGGGGAAATCAATCACTACTGTACCCTCTACTTATGCATGACATCCTCTATACACTGCACTATTAGGTTTCCCAACAAGTCGCGTCGTTCCATTTCCAGACCTGGTTTTTCAAATAGAACTCGACGGTTGAGCACCATTACCTGAGATCTAGGTCGAAATTTTTTTATAGCTGAGACATTGAAAAACTAGTAGAATTTAGAGAACAAGTCATGAATAAGTTTGGAGTGTACGCCTGATTGATTTTCTCATCTTCTCAGAGATAATTTTTTTCCAAAGAAATGCGGTCGCTTTCGTGGATAAAGCACCTTACTCCTAAACATCTAAAATTCGAGCATATTCTTAACAAACTTGCAAAACAAATGAACGAATAGAGCAGAACAAGTGCTCACTAAAGATATACCAGTTGAAATAAAACAATAGCGTTTCAGAGGAAGAATTTCAATTTGAAAGTTGCCATGGCTTCTCAGTCGGTCAATTCGAAAAGAAACAGGGCGAACCTTTCACGGCAACCTAAGGGTGGAATGTTCAGAAGAGGTCATAAGTAGTAGAGGGTGCATCATTGATTGATTCCCCCGCAGGGAAAATAAGGTTAGAGCTAGTTTCGGTTTGGTCAATTTTTGTCGGCGGGACATCCCATTTTACAGGTCTAAAATTTGAAACCCATGGAACATATATATGGTCAATGATGTTATCTTGGTTAGTACACCAATAGACACCATTGAACACCAATTGGTCAGAAATCGTCTCTACGACCGGAATTGTGTCATGGATAACTGCATGATCTGCTCGCAAAAGGTAGGAGACTGCGCGCAAAGATCTGTGGTATACTAGCTCCAGTGTTCAACATGTAACGCCTTGTACATCGGAGAAACTGGGAGACAGTTGGGTGTACGTATAAAAGAACATCTGGCTAGTAAACGAAGTAAAAGTTTGGTCGCACCACTTGGAAAACATGGAAGGGAAAGTCATTCTGGTTGTGACTTTGACGTTGAATGCACGATACTGGCGTACGAAAGTGATATCGGTGCTAGGAAAACCCTCGAGGCTTTCTGGAGAAAGCGCCGTAATCCGAGTATGAATAACAGGAATGAGTGCATTTCCATAACTGATGATTTCTCGTCATACATTCCGCTTTGTGAGCTCTGATTTTAGAAACGCACCGTACTGCACGTGCGCACTTTGCAAGCAGTACACAACCGGTCGGTTCTCACTTCTCCATTGTTTCGCGAAGCTGAAGCTGAGCGGCCTGTCGTGGTGGAATTACGTGAGTTAGCCGTTGTTCGTAATTCTGCTCTATTATAGTCGCACGGGGGAGTTGTAACGTTCAGTAGGAGTAGGTTAGATGTGAGCGGGATGGTAACATTGCAAGTTTCGATATGCATTCAGGCCTTTGATAACGACGAAATTGTCGAAACGTCAGGCATAATAAAAATTCCTTCATAAAAAACCAGTATGGCACAGCAATAACAAGAACACTCCAATTTATGATATAGGGAGTTGGGTGAGGACACAGGTGGTGAGTGTTAGAAGTGACAGCAAC
Organism: Ostertagia ostertagi; assembly: GCA_036418205.1. Classification (NCBI taxonomy): domain Eukaryota; kingdom Metazoa; phylum Nematoda; class Chromadorea; order Rhabditida; family Trichostrongylidae; genus Ostertagia; species Ostertagia ostertagi. The sequence goes on from MU868516.1 coordinate 46,496, forward strand.
TGATAAAGCTGATAGAACGGTTCAGAAAGCGGGTGCCAGTTAAAGCGGTTTCTTTGTGCTCTTTGCGCTGGAAATGGAATTGGCTCTTACTATTGATCTAGGAGGGGGACATTTGTGCTGGTGGGGTGCGATGGAAGCGGATAATGCCTGGTGAAACCGATAAGTCGTGCCTGGATATTCGTTACTCTTCTCATCGTTCTCGTGAATTATCAAGATGAAGGACGCACGCTGGATAGTGTTATTAGATTCTGTGTGATCTTGAGTCATATAAAAACAAGAATTGAGTATGAGATCCGATATGCATGTGCACAGAGAATAAGCTCCTTTTCATTTTCAATCTACAACCGAGGTAAGCGATAACTATTGAACTACTGAACCCCTTGATTTCGAGTTGAATAAGTACCAATCAAGCTTCTCGCAGCTATGCTCATCGCAGGACAGGCTTCCGCGATACTATATAAATTATGGAGCGTAAGATGACGCTGGGAACTGAATGGCTAAGAACTAAGTTATTAGAAGCTGCAGAAAGAAAATCTAGCATTAAACCTTACAAACGAGATCTAAATGATCAAAAGGCCGTTATGGCCGCACTCAATGACAAAGAAAAGCAAATACACACGTCAAGAAGAGGTATGGAGGATACTGTTAGCAATTTCTACGCAGACCTCTTTCGTTTGACCACCACTGTCCTGCGAGGCCCGATAGCGTCTTCTGAAAACCCTCCTACTATTGTGGAATCAGAACTCGCGAAAGCGATACGAAGTATGAGAAAAGGAACTGCCCCAGGGCCTGACAAAATCTCTGCAGATTTGCTACGTGCTGGGAATACAGCTGTCTATGCTCTCCTCCTAGACACTTCAACCACTACCTCATGCTAAGAGAAATTCCGGAATGGAACGGATCGAGAACCGTTCTACTGTTTAAGAAAGGCCAGCGAGAAGATATCGCCATTTACAGACCTTTCAGCCTTCTCGCGGTGGTATACAAATCGTTCCCAAAATACTGCTTAATCGCATGGAACGCATCTTGGACGAATCAGACAGGGTTCAGAAAACACTTCTCATGCATGGATGACGTACACTCGGTCCCGGCTTATTGAGAGGAGCCACGAATATCACCCTCCATTAGGCCTTGTCTCTTTGCTTTAAAGAAGCATTCGATTCTGTGGAGGTCAACGCTGTTCTGAATGCCATCATACAGGCCGGAGCTCCCCTGCCTACATCCAACTGCTCGAACAATGCTTCTCAAATACAACAACAACTATCCAGCTATTGGATCGAAAGATAAAGATTCCAATTCAGAAAGGAGTACGGCAAGATGATACAATATCACCAAAGTTATTCATGGCTGCATTACAGTAGGCGATTTCAAACTTTGATTGAGAAGACAAAGGATATCTCATCAATGGGGAAGGAATGAATAACGTGATGTTTTCTTCTGTGCCATACATGTTGTTATGGTGGAACACGTTTATTGTTCAACGTTTCGTCAATTCGTAGTCTTCAGGACCTGAAACTGGTTCGACTTCCTAGCTCTTTAGCTCACCCGGTAAAGCGCCTAATCTTACCAAGTTCCCGGAAAGGCGAAATAGTGCAAAATAAACTTAGGCTAGCTTACGAGATTGCAAGAGCGAATGGTTATGGAACGAGGAACGAAGAATCAGGCCCACTGAGAAAACCCGCGAAAAATCGCGAGAACTCACGGCGATTCACAAGGGCTTCCTGCGAGAAGTCGCGAAGCTTCACGAGGGCTTTTTGCGAGAAGTCGCGATGGTTCACGAGGGCGTTCCACGAGAAGTCGTGAAGAGATGGCGCACCTCCAATTGCCTTTGATATCGGATAGAATTAGCATGGCTATACGGCAGAGCATTGCACGGGCGGATCAAGGTGATGACGTCGTATCACCTCACTATATAAACCAGAACTTTGGTGTGGACGGTTTGTTGGTGTGTGTGCCGTTCTGTCCGTCCGGACCAACCGTTCGCAGAATCAGGGAGTACGAAGGGCAACCTTCGAGATGTTGATGTCGTTATTCTGATAACACCCACAGCGGCTACATAAGTGCACACTCATTCTACATGGTGCTGCCGTGGCAGCCGGATGGGGGGGGGAGGATAGAAGGGGGGTAGGGGTAAGATGGGTAGAGGGAAGGAGGAAGAGAGGGGAAAGGAGGAGAAAAGGAGTGAGGGGGAGAGCAGAAAGGGAGGGAACACATGGTGCCTCCCAGGGGCCGGAGAGGAGTGTATATGAAGGGGGAGGTGGGGGAGGAGAGACTGAGAGAAAACGACGTTTTTAAGAGCAGGGTCTATATTTTGTTGAGATATTATTCTAATCTGATGTGTTGATTGTGATAACACCCACAATGACTACAAAAACACCGATCGAGCACATTCAGCCTCATTCTATATGGTGATGCCGGGACAGACAGCCGTAGTCGGCGAGCGGTAGAGGGGAGGGGGAAAGCAGAAGCGGAGGGGGAGAGGGAAAGGGTGGGAGAAAATGTTGCTGCTATGCGCCGGAGAGAAGAGGTATAAGGTGATTTAACACATTTAATAGTGAGGTGGTTAATGGAATACGTCATGCCGCTTTTCCATTAACCTTCCTACCCTGTGATGCGTGGGATGGCGGGCGGAGCAAATCTGGTTGATTAATATACCAGAAGACAATCTCAAACGTCAGCTAATCCTCAACAGACTCTATGACCGCGCGTGCACCACGAATAACTGTGTCGTTTGCCCGCATGGAAGGCAAGGAGACTGTGCGCAACGAGTGATAGTATACCAACTTCAATGTTCAACCTGTGACAAACTTTATATTGGTGAGACAGGCAGGATGCAAGGCGTGCGCATTAAAGAACATACAACAGGAAAAAGGTGCGGGAATCTGCTTACTCCACGGCAAGCACCGAGTGAAAGCGCATCACGGTTATGATTATGAAATCAAATGCAAAATTCTAGCCTACCAAAACGACATTGGCGCTATAAAAATGTTAGAGGCGTTTCATATCCGCGTGAAAAATCCAAGACTGAACAACCGGAATGAATGCATGGCCATTACCAATGAGTCCTTGCCTTTCATTACTTTATGAGTGTGGACTGTAGGATCACCACATACGACACGTAGGACGCTTACTGTCCAGTGGTGTCTCATTTAATTTGCTCACCAACAAGAGACCTGGTGGTCTCACCACAAGTTAGTTCGTTCGCTGGGATCCTTTATTTTGCACTATAGTAAGACTAAGCGCTTGACCGGGTGAGCTAAAGAGCTACAACTTCGAACCAGTTTCAGGTCCTGAAGACGACGAATTGTCGAAACGTTGACCAATAAGCGTGTTCCACCATAACAACATGTATGGCACAGAAGAAAACATCACAATATCTGAAATGCATAGGGTTCAAATGAAACCGAACATGGAATTTATTCGCTTCCGTTCCGTTCCGCTGATGATATCGTATTGATATCTAACAACACAATCGAAACGGAAAAAATGGTTAACGAACTCAATATGGAAGGCTTGAAGATCGGCTTGGAAATGAACATGTCAAAAACGCAAATGATGGTGAATCAGTGGTGTGTTACAGGTACAATAAAATTGGCGGGAGAGGCTCTAGAGAGAGTAGAAACCTATGTGTAGCTGGGAAGAGAGCTGAACATGACGAAAATATTACTCCTGAAATAAACCAAAGGAGGCGCGCTGCATGGGCAGCCTTTGAAACGATCCGAGAATTAATAGACCGAATGGAGGATCCCGACCTCAAGGCTCTATATTTAATGCTTCAGTGTTACCAACAGTGTGTTATGCCACTGAAACATGGCTTGAGAATAAGACGACAGCCGACGCCATGCAAACAATACATCGTGGGCTAGAAAGAAGTTTCCTGAAATTTAGTCGACATCAGCAATGGAGACAGAGCCTAGGAAGTTCAGAATTGAGGGAAAGATCACACCTGAAAGATCCCCTGCAGTACGTGGCACAATCGAAACATCGTTGGGCTGGTCATCTACTTCGCAGATACCAGGACTGATAGAGCCTCCGAGTCACTGAATGGCTCCCAAGAAACAAAACAAGACCGCTAGGAAGACCGCAAACCTGGTGGGCCCACTCGTTTTCAAAGCATTACAGACAACGCGGTCTACACTGGATGCAAGTTGTCAGACACCGGGAAGCATGGAAGAGCTGTGGTCCCCGCTGAGAAGATCGCCAGCTGAAGGACTATCAAAGTAAATAAGTAGGTAAGATTACGCCCTTCACATAAATTGCAAAATGGTATTGGATAATTCCTTTTATTTTCTGACAAGGGAAGGATACCAGGTCGAAGTGGCCCGTTGTAACGAGAAATACAATACTAAATGTGTTTTTGGACGCTGATCTCAAATCGGCCCTCCAAATCTGCGAAACGATTCTCTGAACGCAGTCATGAAGCGAGGATGTGAAGTGGCAGCGGCCCAGACCGAAGAGAAAGAAGTCGGGAGATCGACTTTTCGGCGAGTTTTGACTTTTGCTTTTCTAAAGACGTTGTTAAGGGGATTGTCATCTATGTCAATTCATCAGCACTTGCCTATATTACAAATGTGAGGAGCTAGCGAGGAGTTCCGATAAGTGTGCGTGCCATTTGCAGGAGACCAACGGTAAATGTCCACATTTTCGAGGTTGGGTCAAATTTTCAAATTAATACCAAAAGTTGTGGAGAGGGGTATTTTACGCGCTAAACACGAATTTTCCCCCGTTTGGCACGAAAGCGCTTGACGCGTGCACTAGGAGTACCAGGGGCGGTCTTTTGCGAATGGCATGCACAAAGTTAGATCCTCCTCGCTTGTTATTCCCACTTGTAATATAGGCAATCGCTGATTTCTTAGCATGGATAAGAGCATATTTGGCAATGTCTTAACGAAAGCAAACATAAGAAATCGCAAAGAAGCCGATCTCGCGAACTCCTACCGTCGGCTAGGGCCGCTGCCACTGCACTATCTCGCTTCATAACTACGTTCAGAGAATCGTTTCGCATTTGCAAGGCAGGTTCGAGATCAGCGTCCAGAAATGTATCTAGTGGTGTATATCTTGTACCACCACTTCGACCTGGTATCCTTCCCTTGTGAGCAGTTTCATTCAAGCCATCGTATCATGCGCACGGTAGCGTGCAAAGCTAAACTGGCACATCAATTCCAATAGTTTGAGTGTTTCTTCTAGAGTGATGAATTGCTATTCAAGGTTGGCTGGCGAAGCTCCGCCTCGTAGATCCAAAGCAAATATAGAGGTTCTGTAGATAGAAAAGCAGTCAGCGCATTAAGAATACCGTACTTCGAGGCGTTCTTCGATAGTACTCCCTGTAAGATTACTTTTCCTGGCACGCAAAACACTCTGCTCAGCGGCTGGCTCATAGAGGTCGGTTATCCATTGGCGGATTTTCTGTAGCATCTGCTGTCTGTCGATGCCCCCCAGCAAGAACCAATGGAGTGTATATTCATTCCTCTGCGAGCCTGCTTATACTATGAGTCATCCACCTTAAACGGAAATGACCTCACGATCTGCTTGTGCTGAACAGTGGTGGGGAAATCTAACCTTTCGATTCTGTTTTCTTGGTCCTGAGATAACTTCTGTAACAACGGCTTGTATTGAGTGGAAGTCACAAAAGCGCAGGTGTAACGGTCTAGGTGGTACTGGGCACGAGGGAATCCTCGGAAACTTCTTGCATTCTTTCCCAAGGTGAATATGTATGTCAGTTGTAACAACTAGATGCAACACACAAGGTTTCACACACGCAGTTTCCGACGAGAAATAAACGTAGGAAAACTACACACTATGGAATCGCGCGAAGCCAAAGCACATGGAAAGAAGCGCGCATTCGGGCGGCTATGTACCAGGCGAAACTTTGAAATCCAATTGAAGCGTTTGATTTTTGAGAGCAGAGGTAAAACGATCGATAGGATATAAAGCAGTAGAAGTGTGAAAAGTTAGTGCAATAAGTCAAAAAGTCAAAAAGAGATCCTAGTGACGGCATTCTGAGAAGAAGCGTTTCCGCCGCCAGTTTGTGACAGATGTACGGCGGGAATTTGAGCATAGCACTCCTTCCGGTTTTCGAGTTGTTCAAAAAAGTAACGCATTCTTTTGTTCTCTTCGTTACTATCGTGAACGATAGGTCTCAAGCCAGTAATTCATGGGTTAGCTAGAACCCTGATTTCTCCGAGAAAAATTCCTCTAACAAACCTTCCCATTCTGGCATACGATTATTCATGTGCCTTGACATTCCGGCTCAATCAATCAATTGCCTGCATTGGAAAACTCGTGAATTGCTCACTCGATCGCAATGGAGTATTTGCTAATTGTAACCTCGGGACCTGCTTTGCACTTTGCAACCTCGGGAAGGAGCGTAAGCGGTATGTGAAAAAGACTCGTTCTCCTCTATTTTGCTGCTTTCACACTGTTCCTGGACGGTTTTCAAACCTATCGTTTCTTCATGTATAGCTCGCAGGCTAAACGATTAATAAATTCGATAATATTAGGAACGTATTAGGTTGGAAAGAAAGTCCTGCACTTTTCCAAACTTTTTGTTTTCAACTTTATCTTTTTTGTTTACTCCTTACCGGTCTTGTATCTACCAAAAATGTACTCTGCTTGTCTTCAACGCTCAAAAAATTTCTTGATGCTCCTTTGCCAAAACCCAGCGGTGTGTGGGTCGAGAAAGGAGGCGACCTCACTTTCGAGTTGGAGTTGTTCTTCTAATTATTTCGTCATCAATATGATGATTTAAGAGTTGGAGGATAGGTGACAATCGTTCATAGCTCGAATAGGGTAATACGCTAAGGATAATCCTACTATATTATAAAAGCGCTACTTTGTGTGTCGGTTTGTGTATCGTATGTGTGTTGTAGTGTGTGTGTGGTGTGAGTGTGTATGTAGTGTGTCCGTCCGCAAAATGAAGTGAGTGAGAAGGAAGCTCAAGGATAAACAAACCGCTAACAAATCGGGTAGCTTACAGGATTTGAGATATTCATGTTTGTAGATAGTTGTTATACACTCTCAGGGCTATATAAACACCTGCTTAGCACCACTTCCGTTCATTCCACATGTTGCTGCAGTGGCAGCTGGAGGGCAGTGGAGAGAGGAAGGGAGGATGAGGGAGGGAAGCGAAAAATCTACCGTCATATCATGATTGTGTCCTTCTACTGTTTGAAACACCATTGTGTGCATACGCGTCACTTCACGAGGTTGTGGTGTCACAGAGGAAGGGACCATAGCGGAGGATAGAAAGCTTGCGCAGGAAAGGAAGGTCCGGCCGGTTGACGGGGGACTAATCTCCGGTTACAAGGATAAAGGATAAAGCATTTGCCGTTGATCAATCCCGTTTTGGGATGCGGCACGCATTCTACTTCCATTTGTACATTCGCAGTGGCATTTGAATGCGATGTGGCCTATACAATGACTTGCGGGGCCAGCCGATGTTCAAGTCAGTGTTCTTTATCCTCCCAGACAAGTCTGGTACCAACTAACCGAAGGGATGGAAGGCTTGGTTGGCCCGGGCGACTCACGAAGGATGTTGTCAACAAATTGACCGTTGACCTTCAGTTGAGACTTTTCATAAAATCAAATTGTTCCAGCTCTCCCGGAAAGCGGCAAAGCCCTCCCAAGTCAATGATGGCGGAAGCCTAATGGCTGTAGAGGTGAAAAAAGCAATACGAAAAATAGCTGCTTAGGGTTTCAATAACTGCATATATTTCAAAAGAGTTGCACGTAGGCTATTTTCAAACTATTCCATGCACAGAACCGATTACTTAGCATGGAGATTTAGTTCCACCGTAATCCCTTAGGCGCTGGAGCGCGCTCTGTGGATTGGGGACTCAATTGAACCGGAGCAATGGTACAGACATCCTTCAGGCGGAAAGTTATTGCAGATCGTAACCTTACTAAAGGAAGGATTGAAGTGAGTGCGCCACTCATAGAACTTGGGACTAAACCTTAGGAAGGGGAAAGGATTCTGGGAAGCATGTGAGCAACCACTGTTCTCCCAGGTGTTTATTCCCAATCCTCACTTAGTTCTAGTGTCACCTACTTGCGCTTTTTGAGTGCCCTGTTTTGAATGTCCTCTCTAAGGACATGATGCCTTGGTTGAAAGTGGCGGGAGGCCCTTTCGGACGTTCTCCCCACTTTCAACCACTACTAAATCGCTCCCGTCACTTCCTTATTCTCCCATGTCCTCTCGCTCCCTCATGCCATCATTGGCCTGCGTTGTTGGTAAATCGTTCAAACCAATGACGCATCGCCCGTATCTCGCGGTTCGCTAACAGATCCGTGAGATTCGCAAATAGGACAAGGATCTTCGTTGACATGAAGAGGGGGGAGTTGTAGCACAAGCGAAAGAGACTTGACCGCAAACCTTTTCCAGCAGCAAGCGATGAAACAAGTGAAGTAGCGAAATGAGCGATACGCGCAAGGACAATAGGAGAACAAAATGAACTTTGCCACTCGATACATACTTAATATTGGTCTTGTGTGTAGCATTAAACAGATAAGATAGCTGCAAGGAGCACTTAGGCTGTTAGATTCCAGCAGAACACTAAGAAAGTGTCACGCTTAGTGTGAGGTGGACGTAATACGGTAACCATGAAAGAAGAAGCCTGACAGCATGCAATCCGTGCCTTCAGCGACACTTTATTTGCTTGGTCTAAAGTCAAAGGGTGGGGCTCTACTTGCCTTGCTTATAACTGCAGTTTGAAGGAAGTGGTCGCGATGTTTTTCGTGGGTACGAATGGGAACTCACACAGTGGACTATGTAGGAGTCCTTCCAATCAGCCAACAGTTGATGCTTCATGGGTAGAGGCACCTTATCAGCGGCATGATACGACGCTGGAACCCAGTTCCGGGATGCAGCACCACTTACGCAAAAGTGGAAGAAGCAGCGAGGTGTCCGATTTTCATTCTGGAATGCACCCATTATAAAAACCGTTTCTTCTAATCTTATCGTATCGTATCTCTCGTGTATACTTGTCCAGCACTGCTTTCCAGAGTCCTTCGGTTGATATCGTGTAGTATGCGGCTCCACCTCGAATGCACCTCGGCCACTTCCTCTAAATGAGGATTCCAGGGAAAGGTTAGAGGTTTAACAAGTTCAAACCCACTTAGCGGAAAGAGAGGCGGACCGCCTAAGGCTGCGGATCGGCACGCAGTTTGCAGCAAAGAATGCGCCCACGGCGAATAGCATTGCCATCCCTCGCGTTATCGCCACTGCCCGCCCACCCCTCTCCGTCGGGCTTCGCCGCCTGGAAGAGGAAGCATTAGCGTTGATGAGGTCAACTCTGAGGCACGACTAGCGCGCAGTTTTTCTTCGTACCACCTCTACCTTGATTTCTTGGTCCAAATTGAAGCGGTTCAAATGTCCGAGTTCAGGCAGTCCGTCGACCGTAGAAAGATGGGTTGGGTTGAGCGAAAAACAGTGTAGCGAAACCTTTTTTGACATGTGGCGTAAGATTTTCGGGAGGTGTTGTGTAAAAAAAAAGAAACTAATCAAGACGAAATGCAACTTTCAGAGATGACCTGTAAACATTTGGCTCGTGAAACTCTGCGATACGAAATGACATTGTTCCGAGAAGAGAACGCTTTTGAATCTCATATCTTCTTCAACCCATTCACGATAGCGTGGTTTCGCATTTTTGTTAGCGTGGGACCAGCGCGACTTTTTGAGTGCCACTGTTTCACCTCAAATAAGCGAATTTTGGCTTTTGAAAAAGGTAAAACATGAATGTGACTTCAAGGCCTAAAGGAAGCACAGTGGGTGTCTTGTGCACGCTGCGCTACGCAAATTCGCAAAGGAAACTGCTTCCTCAAGAACTTTTACGCGATCTTCGCCGCAGCTTGTTTTCTCCACTATTTCTTCGAAGTCTACACTAAATTCATTTCCACTCAGTTTTTTTTTTCGTTTTCTTCGTTACAGGGCTAACCAGGAACGGACACACGTCGAAGTAGCTGTATGGAATGAGGCATATCCTTTATATATGAGCGGCTAAGTGTGTCCGGTGGTGTGTCTGTGTTGTATGTGTGTGTGTGTTTGTGTGTATGTTTGACCGGAAATCCATAGCTCGAGTCACAGTAATGATAGCGTTATGGTTCTTACATAGGTTATAGGGGGTTGGATGGGGCACAAGTGGTGATAGGAACTGATAACGACTGATAATAGCTGATAAGGGGGCTAGAAATCGAGCATCACCGATTTCGTTTTGTCTTCATATTAGTACTAGAGCGTCTATACTTGCAAAAGTTATGTGGGTTGGTCCCAGGACATTGGTGGTACATGATTGAAATAGCAACTGATACGGGCTGATAAGGCGCGTCAGAACGCAAAAGTCGTCAACTCCGTTACCCAGCTCACGTTGACACCGGAGCATCCACACCCACAAGTGTTATGAAGGGTGGGACTGGGACATTGTTGGTAGGTGATAGAAAGCGGTTACAACTAATAAAGACTGATTAGACGCGTCAGAACGCAAAAGTCGTAAATTTCGTTACGTAGCTCGCGTTGACAGTAGAGCCTGCCTCCATACAAATTCTATTAGTACGTGCACATTGTATCGATATGACCAGCTTACTTATTAGTCGATTGCATAAACTCAAACAAGTCATCATTTACTGAAGAAAGTTCCATTTCTAATGCAATATCAAGAAAGCCCGAACTTATTGAACCGCAAATCCTTTCAGGGTTCTAAATAATGGTGAATGTGAATAAGTGATAACCATTAGCTACTCACTTATGTAAGTAGTCAAATTTCATTCTCCTTTTGAGACTGACAGCAAAAGACTCACCGCTAAATTATCCGAATTCAAGAAGAATGGTATATGTTTACAGTTGTGAGATAAATATGCCAGTTCAGCTCCAGACCTTATCGCGCGCATTCTCGATGGACTTCAGCGAAACTGAGAAAGTTTCAACACATTCAATAGTGAGGTGGGTAATGGAGCACCTCGCTGATATTCCATGGGTCCTCCAGTTCCGCTGAGCCTGGCATGGGATGCGCGCGATAGCAGGCGGAGCAGAACTGGTACTTTAATGTGTGATTGTGTGCACTGATCTCAATTCTGCCACTCTGAAGTACCCCTCGATTTTTTGAAGAGTTACGAAAGTTTGTGCACACAACTTTATATGGTCAGAAGCGAAGTAGATCACCCATTGTCTTGATTTCAACAGTTTCCAACGGGCTTATCATAGGCTGCTGTTGCAGGTGAGGGTCATCCCGGCCCCGAATACGATTCCCGCTTCACAAATGGGACCTTCTATACTAGGTTTATTGATAACAGACTTATCTGGCAGGATGAAAACACTGACTTGTACATCGGCTGGCCCTCGCATTCAAACGCCACTTCGAATGTACAAATGGAAGTAGAATGCGTGCTGCATCCCAAAAAGGTGATGATCAACGGCAAATGCTTTATCTTTTATCCGCTATGTATGTACCAGGTTTGCTCCGCCCGCGATTGCGCACATCACATTGTAGTGAGAAGCCGCGGAATCGCAGCATGACGTACTCCATTAACCACCTCACTATTGAATGTGTTATACCTCCTTCTACTCCTCTCCGGCGCATGGCAGCACCATGTTCTCCCTCCCTTTCTCCTCTCCCCCCCATTTCCCTACCTATCTCCCACCTCCCCTTCTGCTTTACCCCTCCCCTCTTCCACCCGCTGACTTCGGCTGCCCCGACCATGTAGAATGAGCCTGATGCTCGTTTGGTGTTGTTGTAGTCATTGTGGGGTTATCACAATCACCACACCAGATTAGAATAATACCTCAACAATATGAATATAGACCTTGCTCCTAAAAACGGTCGTTCTCTCTCAGTCTCTCCTCGCACCTCCCCCCTCCTTATACCGTTCTCTCCGGCGCATGACAGCGCCATGCTCTCCCTCCCTCTCTCTTTTTCCCCTTCCCTCCTCATTCTCTCTCCCCCTCCCTTCCAGCCTCCCCTTTCTTGCCTCTATCCCTTTTCCCTACCCCCCCTCCCTCTACCCTCCCGCACCCCAGCTCAATCGACTGCCACGGCAGCACCATGTAGAGGGTGACTGAGTGTGCTCGATCGGTGTTTATAGCAGCTGTAGGTGCTATCGTGATCATGACATCAACATCTCAAAGTGTTGCCCTTCGTACTCCCTGCTTTCGTGAGCGGTTGGTCCGGACGGACAGAACGACACACACACCGACAAACCGGCATACCAAAGTTCTGGCTTATATAGTGAAGTGATGCTAACCGCCACTTCAAAAAGCGAAAAAGTGTCGGGTTCAGAACATACACCACAACCCACGACGACCTCCAAGTAAATCTGGTTAGAAGTTATTCATAGTGATAGATTTTTGGTAAATGATAGATGTAATTAGTTACAATCGATAGAATACAAGTGCAGCAGGCTAGTCATTTCACTCGCAGAAGACATTAACATTTTGTGAAGGCCGTCGTCACTTGTTGTACATGGTCTGCACCCGACATTTTCTTGCTTTTTGAAGGGAAGGGTATATACAGTCGATTTCCGAAAACTGGGCGTGTCACCGGCGGTGACTTGCACTTGATAGAAGCTACGTGTATAAGCTGATTCCAACATACATCGCTGGATATCAGCAAAGCATGCCGGTAACAGCTTATACACTCAACTTCTATCAAATGCACGTCTCTTCCGGTGACACGCCTACCTCAACTCTCGGATTTCGAGTGTAGGTATGTCCCATTGCAAATGAAGCGATAAGAAAGCTCATGGTGTAGAAACCGCTCACAAAATCGGTCACCTCGCAGGGTCCATTCACGCTCAACGCATCGAACATCTCCGAATGCTCCAGTTACGTGTACCTAGATCGGGAAATCAACATGATGAACGATTCAGTTCCAGAGCAGAGGAAGCGAGCGACATGGGGCGCGTTCAAGAACATCGAGGGAGTAGTGAAAAGGACTGAAGAATCGTGCCCACCTCATCGATTCTGCAGTCCTTTCTATTTTGACCTACGCCTCAGAGAGTTGAGCTCTGCGCACGCGGCGAGCATGCGATCAGTGTTGTTCGACGCGCTGTTGAGGAGCGATGCTTGGAACAGGGTCAAGTGTGCGTTGAGGAATCCTCGACACGTCGCAGGGGGGGGGGTCGTATTGGCCAATGGGAAGAAGGGATCAGGCCGGATTGATGCACCACTGTCGGAGGACAAACATCAGGGATCGAGTCGATGCCCAATGCTGTTCCGCCCACATAAAATTTTCGTGATTTAGAGGTGTGCGCGTAGTGATTTTTTACTACCTCGGAGTTTTATCTTTAAACTATCACCAACAAGTCAAAAAATTCAAAATTCGCACGTTTTCCAACGGATATTTTATCTTTCAAGTGAGTCCTCGAATCTCAAGGGATGTGAAGCACACGGCGCAAAGCAGAGTGGGCCCAGTTAGTTGCGCGCGCTAACTACCGCTCTTGAGAGAAAACCTCTCAATTCAGAGAAAAATTAAGAGGATCCTGAAAGGGGCTGTGTGAGATTACATGGGGGAGTACACTATTGAGCAAGAAATGCAGCCTTCAGCGTCAAATTCACAAGCATTTAATCGTTAAAGTTAAGACACGCTAAACAATTTTACACTTTTTGGAAAGAGAAAAGAAAGAGGATTTCGAATCTGCTCCTACTTTAGAGTATAATTGCCCCTGAAAGAAGCTATAGTCCTTGGAGTAGTGCTAATGCAGCGAAAAAGTGACTTTCGGCGGTACTCGGGCGAAAATCCTCAACGTGACCGTTTCTCGAATAGTGAACGTATTCAGCAGTTTTAGTTGCCTTTAGAATGAGCATCTTCTAGTTTATGATGACGTATTTACTTTTCAGATTGGATAGGTTTGAACGTAGTTATGGCCTTAGAATTCGTAAAAACTTGCACTCATCGCAAATTTTCCTCGTTAATTGCAAAAATCCTCAACGTGGCCATTTTTTAAATAGTGGACATATAAAGCTGCTTTAGCAAACATTTGATAGAGAAAATCTTCTAGTTTTGTCTGACATATTAACTTTCCGGGAATGATGAAAAGGGAGCAAATTACGGCCCCGGAAAGTGTAAAAACTCGTGCTCATCATGAATTTTCCTCGTTAATCGATCTAAATTTGTTATTTCTTATAAATTTTTGTGGTTTCAATACTGGTTAGAACGAGCTCTTTACAAAACTCTCAAATCTGCTTTTAGATTGAAATTTCGTCATATTTGAAGAAAGTTATAATCATTTGAACATTTGTTCAAATTTCAATAGTAGATAAGCTGCCCCACTGCCAACGCCAAAGATCAGTCAGCACGCAGCTGGCTTAGACGGTTAAAAAGCCTCTTTCAACTGAAAGGGGACGTGAAATTGATAACCGTACTCTGTGTAGTACTGAATTTTGGTAAGTCTTGTGAAAGAAATAAATAAAGAAGAGATTTTGTCATAGTGTGCATGTTTAGTGGGTAGTTTGAGGTTTTCTGCTGCTTTTTTCGTTTGCTCGTTTGGTAGGACTCATCAATAATGATTAATTTTTTAACTTTTCACTTTTGTACTTTTTAAAAGAATTTTCGGTTGACGGAGTGATAGCAGGGTTTTTTTTATGAACAGTTTTGACAAAGTTTTGACATTAGACAACCCTTCCATAGTTCGGCTTTTGAAGAGGGTCGTTTCATGGACTTCGGCCTCTGGCGGAGGGAGGAGGGGTCGTATTTCCAAATTTTCCTCAACGCCTCGCTTGACCCTGGCTTGGAGCGACCCTGTACATGAAAGTGGAGAGAATTTGGAGTTCCGCACTACGTCAACGGTCTAAGATCAGGGACCTGCCGTTTTCGCCAAGACCTCTAAGATCAAGTGGGCCGGGCACGCCATGCGATTTTTCGATAGCCGTTGGCCAGATCGGCTACCAATTTGGATCCTAGAAATGTTAAACGAACACCTGGATGGCCGCCGGCCTGATGGTAAGACTTCTTCACTAAAGCTATGAACGAAAGGAATGAAGTGTTGCGTGTTCCTCGAGCGAGGGCAAGCCGCTGGACCACCCTGGCATGCGACTGGAACGAATGGAAACGTGGCTGGCGCCCTCGGGCAAGCCGATGATCAACGGAACGACTTTGACGCAGGTGATTACTGTGACGCATCTCCTACAGCTGGAACATTCCATGTGAAGAATTAACGTAGTATATCTGCCCCGCAGACATACAGGGGGGGGGTCAAAAAAGTTACTCTGCCCATGGCGCATATCATCGAACTTTCGTCGTGAAGGATGCCGCTCTTATTGGGAGTTATACAGCGAAATATTCCTTAGATGTCCTTCCAAGCGGAATCAGGCCCAACTTCGCTGCTTCCTCCGTCTTCAGAATATGACGTCATCTGTCATCACCGTTAAGCTCAAGGAGCCCTATTATAATCGCTCCATTCTGAAGCTGCTGCATAATTTCTTCAGTCGAGTAACTGGTGGATGGCTTCTTAGGGAAACTAGCTCTTGCTGTGCAACATGGCTTTTGACCAGCGTTCAGGAGACGTTGTAATCGTCTATGGTCTCTTGACGACATCGTTGAGCTACCGCGATCCATGCTTTCGTGGGAAAATCTTCTGTCGTCGATGTAGAAACCCCCAATGTATTTTTCTGATAGAATAGAATGTGCTCCTCAATATGTGCAAGCTCATTCGATTTGGTTTTGGCAAAGGGTAATTATCTCTGCTTTAAACACAGGTGACGGACATTGAGACGCGTAACGCGTCTCACTTTGCGCACCTCGTTGGACATTGAGACGCGTTACCGCGTCTTCACCCTTATCATCCCTTTTTCTAGGGCATGCGCCAGCCTTTTTTCCCGAATTGTTTGCCTCTTCTTCTATGGATTAGAACATAACATTATTGTGAACGACATAAATATGCTCCAGTTTAGAAGAAGTTTTCCAAGCTCACCGAAACCGGCGGCTTGGTTCATTAATAGTTTTCATGCTTATTCTCATGAACACGTCAATAAAAAAGGGTAGTGAAAGTAAATGCAAATCTAGAGAGACAGAAAAATACATGTTTCACTCACTTCATAATCACATCAAAAGAGCTTTTGGCATCCACTACAGATAAAATGACTAAAGTTCCTTTTTCATTACCATTACATGTTCTTTAATCGGAACTTCGTCACTGCATACTCTATTGCCTTCTACGCATTGACTGTTACTGAGATGTTTTTGTACCACTGGTGCTTTAAAAAGTTATCAATAAAAATTCACGGATCCGAGGTGCGACGGTCGCACTCGCAAGATCGGCCCGGTCCCACACGGCCAAAAAAGCCAAAACGCGCGCGGTCGTCAATGTGTTAAAGGTGTGTGATTTTTTGCCACCCCCCCCCCCATAGTTACTGAGCACACTCTCGCTCTTTCGCATGGTGCTGCAAGGGCAGCTAAGGAGAGGAGAGAAGGATTACGGGAGGAGGAAAACCAACCGTCAATAGAGCTAAGGTCCAGTTAGGTGTCATTATAGTGTCATTCAGTGATGGTTTTTTGTGCATACGCTACCCCTCCACGAGGTGATGGTGTCACAGGTGGAAGGAAACACAGTGGGAGGTATGAAGATTACCAGTTGCCGAGGGAGAGCAAGACTGATTTGAACACGACATCGGAGAGAATAACATGAGCGACATGAATCAATGTGTAATCCATGGGAACAACTTGTTTATTCTGTAGCATTCTTTCTATGTGCAGTCAGGTCCAATTTTTACACAAGTTCGGTCCTTCCCGCTTCTGTATCTGTAGCCCTCCTTGCAGTTGCATCCAATACTACACTCCAGTGTAATCTCTCCATGGTAGTTGCAATAGTTCATATTTGGCCAGCAGTTGGACCACCACTTTTCGTTTGGACGTGTACACTTACCATCTGGAATTTCAATAAAATATGTATTACAATTGTGTTTCACAAGAGCGAAAATATTCAGAGAAAGGGGGAGCCTAGACATTTTGCAGCGTGACATAACGATCTTATTGTTAGCTAGATACGATTGTTACGACATGCGTGTGCCAAGGCCTGGATTCTGCACTCACAACTAGATCCATGCTTTGAGAATCGAACTTTGGTGTTGAGGATCAGTCAAACATGTTCGCTACATGTATGAGTAATTACCAACTCATGACAGGGTTCGTTTAACCTCCGCATTGCTGACGACATCGTTCAAGGGGTGGGGGATATCTGTGACTCTCCCCTTCGTCAGAGCTCAACTGATGGACCAGAATCGAGGAGCTCGAAGGGCTCGAAGGATGTTGATGTCATGGTTATACATACAACACTCACACGGCTATATAAACATCGATGCAGCAAACTCGGCCTCATTCCAAATAGAGCTGCGTAGCAGCTGGAGGGAGGGTAGAAGGAGGAGGAGAAAAAGAGAAAGGGCAGCGGAAAAGGAGATGAGCGGGGGGAGGAGTTGGACCGCTTTCAAGATTACAGTTCGATGCGGTGTTGGGGTGTTCCTGCAACATGATTAGGATAATACTTTAACGGCTACATAAACACCTACTTACCATTAGTAAACTTTCAGTCATTTCACAAGGTGCTGCACTGGCAGCTGAAGAGCAGTGGAGGGAGGAGGAGGGGAGGAGGAACGCCAAGCTTCACAGGGAAGGGAGGGTCCGGCATTTTCCGAGCGATCAATCTGGTACGGTTGCGCTCACGTCCGTGGGACGGGGGGGGGGCGGACATTTAAGTGAGTGACCCGATTACTGTGTTTGAGATTGAGCCCTAGGATGGGGAAGGAATCCATTAGAATCCATGTGAGCAATTTGTGTTCTCCCTGGGGTTTCTCCCCTTTGCTGGGATTAATCCTAGTGTCACCACCAAAACTGGGCCCTGTTTTGAATCCCAAGGACATGAGCGCCAAATAATGACCTTCTAACAAACTCCTGCAGGTAGATCCTCAGAGAATGAGGGTGCAAACATTCCACTCTTTCTTAGTGAGCTCAGGTCATGAATTAGTTTGGGTGATCCGAGTGTTTATAGACAGGCTTCGGGATAAAATGGGTGTGAATGACCCTTCTTTAATGAACTTAGAGTTAGGGAGTGGTTCGGGAAATGAAAGAAACCAAGGGAAACTCCCAATTGCGTCTTGAATAAGGACCCTCTATTTCAGCCGCATTCCACCTTGGGATAGAGAAGGGGCGCGTTGGACGAGTTTCACGAGCTCGGCTTCAGTTGCTCCAGTGGTAGTGACATCGAACCGCAGTTGAACCGCTGCTGGGAATGCGCCGGCGCTTGTCAATAGCGCCACGTGGCAACCGACAGCGGAGGGCGGGACTTGTGGACGAGGCTGCGAGTTGCGGGTCGGACGAGCTCCTTGTGCCTTTGTCGTACACTTTCGAGTCGCAAAATGGACACGACATCACAGGGTTTATGTTGATGATACGAGAATGGTGGCTGGAATGGCAGGTATTTGGCTTTGAAAACCAGAGGATCAGTTCCGGGAACCATGAATATTTCAGTGAAATATCGAGTCGGACAGCTGCAGTTTGCCCATTCTTATAAGAACGTCAATGAGCCAATGAACGTGTTCTCGACCTTGGCGCTATGAGGTTTTTATGCTATCTTGAGATGTGCGCGTAACTAGGACGTGGAAGATACAGTGCCTCTTCCTATTACACGACTTCAGTCATGATTACCTTCAGGAGCTCTCCATGCAGATGCGACGACAATCGTCAGCACAAGAATGAACGTGGTAACGTGAATGTTGGCCATGTCTCTGAAAAAACTGTGCTCAAAGAGGTAGGGGGCAAAAATGGATCTTATCATTATCTAATCCAAGACGAGTCATGATATTACTACCGCATTTCAACAAAGTACATGTCTCTCGTAAAGTTGCAAGGTCAGTTGAGGAGGAGGACTTTGAAAGTGGGTGTATTTGTGCCTACACAAAACGTGTTTCGCATTATGCGACGAAATGAGCGTATTCTTCTACTATGCCTTCTCTTGGCGACTGAATGGCCAATCATAGAAGCATGCTAGTGGACCGTTCATAGTTGGCGATCGTACGCGCGACTAGGCGATTAAGCTATTAGGCGATGATACCAAAAGAAAAGTGTACGTATCGATTAGGCTAATAGGCGAGTATGTAAGTAGGCGATAAGGGGAGGATATGTATTGATTTTTTGATCTGCTCATGAAGCAATCGCCAAATCGCCTAGTCGCCTAGTCGCATGTACGGTCAGCAACCCCTTACACTCCATAAATGCTGATCTGTTATCTTTATCGTTCTCGTTCTATTTCAGAAAATTATTTCACTTTATCCGCTTTATGGTAGGGATAGCCGAGTGGTTAAGAGGTTAGACTCATGTCTGCACCTCTGAAAAACCGCGAGTTCGATCTCTGCCGAGACTCGAAACCATGCCATGCAAAAATTGCAAAAATGGTTCTAGTACCAGCGTCAGGCTCAGGGTGACATGCCGGCTGATGAATACCCCAGTCACACAAACCATGTCTGAAAGTTGTCGAAGAATCAGTGATAAAGCTAGGACGTCACCCGGAAGTGGAGCGCAGAACCCCCGCCCGAGTTCTGTGGTCGGTATGCGAGGGCTACTGAGGAGGGAACGTCCTCGGCCAAAGACGCTAGTTCGAATTGGGACTCTGAACGTAGGGTCGCCAACTGGAAAGTCCCGAGAGGTTGCTGATCTGATGACGCGCAGAAAAAGTCCTATGCCTTCAGGAGACGCGATGGAAAGGGGCCAAGGCCAGAGAAATCGGAGAAGGTGTCAACCTCTACTACAATGGGAAAGACACCAAGCGGATTGGCGTGGCCATAGTGGTAGCGGAGTCGCTCAAAGGCTATGTCTCCTCTGTGAGCAGGATTAGCGAGCGGGTAATGGCTGTGAGGATAGACACAAAGGAGGTTTACTGGTCAATACTGTCTGTGTACGCTCCGCAGACCGGATGCGTGGACAGTGAGAAGGACAATTCTACCTAAGGCTTGACGAAGCCATCAGATCGATCCCGAAAGGCGATTACTTGACTATAGCAGGTGATCTGAAGGCACGTCGGCAGCGACAGAAGAGGTCTTGAAAGGGTGCACGGAGGTAGAGGAATAGAAGTGAGGAACGCCGAGGGAGGGAGGGTCCTGGACCTGGCTACCGCCCACGATCTGGCAATCTGCAGCACGTTCTTCGCGAAGAGGGAGACTCAAAAGGCAACCTACATGAGTGGAGGGAGACAGGCGAAAATCGACCATGTACTGGTAATAAGGCCATCCCTTGAAACTGTGAAGGATATCAAGGTAATTCCTGGCGAAGAATTGGCTCCTCAGCACAGGCCCCTCCTGGCAGACTAGCCATAGACCTTCCCAAGAAGACAAGGGTAAGGACCGAGAGGAGAGTCCGGTGGTGGAAGTTGCACCGAGCAGCGAAGAGCGACCTCAAACGAAGGATAATAGAAGTTGGTCTCCCAGATCCTGAGGGACCAGTGCAGCGGACTTGGCGCAATGCAGCTGAGATCATCCTACGATGCGCCAAGGAGGTACTGGGCGAGACGCGAGGTGAATTCAGACGAGACAAGGCGTGGTTTTGGAGTGGAGGTTCAGCGAATCGCGAAACAGAAGAAGGAAGCATACAAGCGCTGGCAGAAGACCCGGAGCCCAGAGGACCTCGCTGCCTGCAAGAGTTGCAATGGGCTCGCTAAGGCAGCCGTCGCCAAGGCGAAGAACACGGAAATGGACGCCTTGTACGAGAAGTTAGAGAGCCAAAACGCAGAAAAGTTCGTCTTCAGACTGGCCAAAGCCCGGCATCGGGCTTCCCAAGACATTACGGTGGTGAAGGGCGTGAAGAGCAATAACGTGCCATCCTGAGGAAGCCAACTGAAGTCAGGAGGAGGTGGGAGGAGTACTACAAGGCGCTTCTGAACGAGGAGTGCCCCCACAAGACAGCTCGAAAGCAGAGGCGACGGCTGGCCCTATCTCACTATGGACAGAGGATGAGGTAAGGAAGATGAAGGTTGGAAAGGCGGTAGGTCTAGATGAGGTGCCAATCGAGGCATGGAAGGCTCTCGGAGAGTACGGGATCAGATGGCTCACCCAATTTCTGAACACGGTAACCACCGAAGGAAGGATGCCGGATGCCTGGAGAACAAGCACTATCGTCCCCATCTTCAAGCAAAAGGGTGACGCGATGGACTGCTCCAGCTACCGCGGGATCAAGTTGACTGCGTATTCCATAAAGCTGTACGAGCGGCTGGTCGATAAGAAGCGGCGGGAGCTGGTCCCGATCTCCCAGGAACAGTTCGGGTTCATGCCACAAAGGTCTACTACGGATGCCATCTTCATCGCGAGGCAAGTGATGGAAAAGTACTGTAAGAAGCGCCGACCCTGCTACATAGCCTTCCTTGACCTGGAGAAGGCGTTAGACCGACTACCTCGAACAGTACTATGGAGAGCGCTCAGGGAGCGGAATGTGTCAGAACACCTGATCTCTCTGGTGAAGGATATGTACGATGGGGCGGAGACAGCTATGCGCACCCCACACGGCCTAACGAAGGAAGTGGACATCACGGTTGGAGTGCACCAAGGGTCAGCTCTGAGCCCCGTTCCTTTTCGTCCTCACACTAGATGTCATGGCGAGGGGTCTCATGGAAGAACCATTGAAGACAATCCTCTACGCTGACGACATCGCCCTGATAGCGGAAAGCAGAGAAGAACTACAGGGCAAGGTGGTGAGATGGCAGGAAGTGCTGGCAGACGATGGGCTTCGGCTGAATGTCAGAAAGATCAAGTTCCTGAGCTCTGAAGAAGGATTAGAGCTAATCGTAGACGGCCATGGAGAGATCATCGAAAGAGTGGGGGACTTCAGGTACCTCGGGAGCGATCTGGCAGCCGACGGAAGTATGGATCAGGCAGTGAAAGCACGAATCAACGCAGCCTGGATGAAGTGGAGGGAGTTTACTGGGATCTTCTGCAATTGAAAGTGCTCCAGAACACTGAAAGGAAAGGTGTATCGGGCAGTGGTGAGGCCTGCGATGCTATACGGCAGCGAATGCTGGCCCCTGAACAAGAAACACGAAAGGCAGCTGCACTCCGCTGAGATGAGGATGCTGAGGTGGGCCTGTGGCTGAACGCGGCTGGATAGGGTCAGGAACAAGGAGGTCAGAGCGGTTATGCGGACTGCTCCTGTCCAGTTGAAGGTACGGGAACAACCTCTGCGATAGTATGGGCACGTGCTAAGGAGGCCACAGGACCACCCAATAAGGAAGGCAATGGACTTCGAAGCGCAAGGCAAGCGACCGCGAGGTGTCCCAAAGAAGAGGTGGAAGGACGTAATCAAGAAGGACCTGAGTGAAATCACGGCCACAGCAGAAGATGCCCTAGACAGAGCGAAGTGGCGACGACTGATAATGACAGTGGACCCTGCGACTGCGTGGGACTAACGCTAGGAAGAAGAAGAAGAAGATTTCACTTAATCCGCTTTCAACTTGTCATATGTCGCTAATGTTGTATCACCAAGGCATGATAGTGATTGAAGTGATGCCAGATCATGCTTACCTCTTGTCGCGGTTTGCGACGACGGTCGTGGGAGCACAGCGCGCCCGGCCTCTGTCGCGCCGCTGGTTGCTTTGGCGGCGCATGCCCGGTGGGCAGGGCATGCTCCGCCTCCGACCGAGGCCTATATAGAGGGGTCGGCTCTGCCAGTCGGCGTTCGTCGCCTCCCCGGAAAAGGCGACGCGAGGAAGGCGAACGCTTAGGGGTGCCTGCTAGAACCTGCCAGCGTGTTCGGGCATGCTGTTCCATGCGCTCGGAGCGCTGGTAAGTTAGTGTCATGCTACACCCGAGGGACACTATCGGCTGCAAGCCGTTGTTACCGCTATTACCGTGGAACGCGAGAACCGCTACAAGCGTTGGCCGGGCTTCTACACGCTTGGCAAGAAGATCAGTTGTAGACGTCGAAGGAAGTTATCGCCAATAAACTGTGAGTCCAATGGGTGTTGTGTTTTGTACAGGTTGGCAGCACGGGTAAGCTTGCTCGCCATTGCTGGAGCCCGATCAAGGCGCAACTTCATGTGCTGCAAGTATTGTGAGATTGTTACCGCAAGGCATGGTCCAGTAAAGCCCCTCCCTCGTTCCTTGGTTAGGAACTCGTAAGGATCCAGGGTGCGGAGGTCATGCATGTGGGAAAACGCATGGTCCCGGGAAGGACCCGTGGAGCTACGTGGTCTCGGGAAAAGCCACGGGAGCCTCGAACTACTTTGATGCGTCGTGCTGGAGAGTTAAGAGGGCAACCGCTCCCGAATCATAACACCTTTTATCACAAATCATCATAACACGACCGCCAAGCTTGTTCAACGCCACAGCCGTTGACTATCCCTCCGGTAATTCGTTTCTCCCCCAGGGCTTTACTTCAAGCGGCTCGTCACGTGCAGCCGAGTTCCACGTGAAAGGAACTCTCTCTATTTCACTAACACACTATGGTGAAATCGTAACCGGTTCTTATCGGCTCTGTTAAAGGAGGAATACACGATAAGACCGAAGGTCAAAGAAGGGGAAAGCACAATTAAAAGACAGGCGAATCTTCGGAGGGTGCTGAACGACGCGCAGTTGGCAGCGAAAGATTCGGCGGTCAAGCATGGCTCAGTTTTTGCGGGTACGCCCACCGACTCTCTAATCACTTGCCACAGTTCCATACGTGGCGGGTGATTAGATAGCAGAGATAGCGTAGTGTGAAAGAGGGCAAAGCGATGAGAGTGGCATCAGTGCGCAGATCAACGGGCAAGGAAGGGATTTCTTGAGTTTGGCTCTTTTGAAATGGTTTCTTCTTCATCCCTGCTCCCTTGACCACCTCTGACCTTATTTTCAATGAGCCAACTTTTCATCGTAAATTCTGCATTTGAAGGCAGAGGGATAAAATAGGTTTGGAAAAGCGTTCAGTTATGAAGCTAGAGGTAGGAGGTGGACTGGAAGAAGAGGAAAGATACGAAACCACCGATCACGCCCCGCACAGAAATCTCTTCTATTTCGGCCCATTCCACCTTGGGATAGCGATAGAGGAGTGCTATCCCAAGATGGAATGCGGCCGAACTAGAAGAGATCGAGTTGTCCGAACCTAGTTGCTCCAGTGCCAACGACATTGGGTCGCAAGGGACTGCTGCCTGAAATGCGCCGGCGCTTTCCAAGCACTGCCACGTGGCAACCAACAGCGGAGTGTGGGGCTTGCGGAGGAAGGTGTGAGAGTTGCGAGTTGCGTGTTGGACGAGCTCCTTGTGCCTTTTTTGCACACTTTCGGGGCGCAACATCAATGCTTGTCCGCCTGTCCACTACCCCCCCCCCCCGGAATCGAACAGGCGAGCGCTTCTAATCACGGATGCCTCTAAGCTTGAGCTCTGCGCGACTTCGCGCGAAACTAGTCACATTGCTCTGGAAAGCAGACGCAACACCGCACATGACTACACCCTCACAAAAAAGAAATTTGACTTCATATTTCGTAAGCGGTACAGAGCCTTGCACCGCAGACCCGAGTACCGCTGTAACATTTTCTTATCGTATACAACGTTATCTGCATCCACACCACTGGAACGTGCTACGACTAACAAAGCGTGCCGATACGTTGTGAAGGAGTCGATTAAGCGATACAAAGACACTCGACTGAAGGAAGTGGCAGAAGTGAGAGCGAGTCTCAAGCGATGTCGTCGGGACATACAGTAGTGGCCAGAAATTTATGAATAAACTGTTTTTTCATGATTTCTCTTTGAGAAGTCACTGTAACGTCTCCAAATTTGAAACAATTATTAATTACGTGTTTTATGATCCACACAGAACATTTCAACCTTTAGCTCAAATTTGGGTTTAGAAAATTTGAGATTTTTCGAAATTAATGAAGGCACGTGAAAGGTCACTTGATCCGTTTATTTGATTTAAATAATGTATAAAACAACAGAACAGTCAAGTAAACAGTCGTTAACATTAAGCAGATCTAGCACATTGCCCAGAACTCTATAAAGTGTTGGATACATAAAATGGATTTGAATGCGGGGTCAATTAATGAACTCACTCTCTTGTGGGGTCTCTCCCTACAGTCCCTTCTTTTAGTGGCTCTTTCACTGAGATACGAATCTGTAGGTCCTCTCCTAGTGGTTCTGTAATGTTTGGCTCAGGAGTCTGGCCTGGCTGGTCTTTTAAAAGCACTCCATGCTGTCGAAACCATTCCTGCATGTGAGTGACATGAGGCTTTGAGTCGCTGCTCTGCTGACAGACACAGTCAGGTCGTGTGGGCAGCCATGTCCTCGGATACATAACATCTTCTAGAATCTAAGTTTATACTACGTTTTCCTCAGTTCCCAAAGTCTAAGAAGAGCGCTCGCTGTTAAGTGAGTGGAACTAGGGTGTGATTGACCAAGCCTGAAACGAAGGTTGGTACGGGTTTCTAAGGTCATCTAGAATGACAAAAACATATTACTGATGCATAACAGCAAGGATACCAGTAATATACGGCACCACGAGAGGAAACGTTTCGATCCAAAGAATCAGCTGCCAAGTGTGGAATTTGGCGGAGGCTTGATAAGTTTGCCTTGGAAAAAAGTGGGACCACGCTACACGACTGAGGTAGCGATGAAGGCAGACGTTCGCTGCCATGTTTTTGGAGGTTTCGCAGCGACTCAAAGCCTCATGTCACTCACATGCAGGAATGGTTTCGACAGCATGGAGTGCTTTTAAAAGACCAGCCAGGTCAGACTCCTGAGCCAAACATTCCAGAACCACTAGGAGAGGACCTACAGATTCGTATCTCAGTGAAAGAGCCACTAAAAGAAGGGACTGTAGGGATAGACCCCACAAGAGAGTGAGTTCATTAATTGACCCCGCATTCAAATCCATTTTATGTATCCAACACTTTAGAGAGTTCTGGGCAATGTGCTAGATCTGCTTAATGTTAACGACTGTTTACTTGACTGTTCTGTTGTTTTATACATTATTTAAATCAAATAAACGGATCAAGTGACCTTTCACCTGCCTTCATTAATTTCGAAAAATCTCAAATTTTCTAAACCCAAATTTGAGCTAAAGGTTGAAATGATCTGTGTGGATCATAAAACACGTAATTAATAATTGTTTCAAATTTGGAGACGTTGCAGTGACTTTTAAAAGAGAAATCATGAAAAAACAGTTTGTTCATAAACTTCTGGCCACTACTAGTGACTCTCGCTCGATCATAACTGTCATGAGAGACGCGATGGGGAGACCGCAGACATCGAGAACGAAGATTGAGGAGATTGTCGTCAGCTTCTATACGGACCTCTTCCGATCGACGACACCGGTTTCCCGTACCCCTACACCAACACAAGAGATGACTCCGCGGATAGAAGAGTGGGAGATAGAGCACGCCTTACGTCAGATGAAGCCGAGAAAAGCACCCGGACCGGACCCCATCTCAGTGGACTTTTTGAAGCCGGCGTCCTACACTGTCATCAAGCAGCTCACCAGGCGCTATAATGCGGCTACACCATGCAGGCGTCGACCCGTGCTACATCAACCTGCTGGAACAATGCAACACGGACACATTCACCACCATCCGCTTGTTTCAACGAGAGCTACGCGTGCCGATTGAAAAAGGGGTCAGGCAAGGTGGCACGATCTCTCCCAAGCTATTCACCACCGCCCTCAACCACGCGATGCTACAGCTGGACTGGGATGATAGAGGCATCGACATCGACGGCAAGAAGTTGTCTAACTTACGCTTCGCAGACGACATCGTCCTCATCAGTCAAGACCAAAAGGAACTACAGAAGACGGTGGAGGATTTGGACGATGTCGGCAGAGCCATTGGCCTCACGATAAACCGTAACAAGACAATGGTCATACGGAACGAATGGGCAGATGCGTCACCTATCATACTCGGAGGTGCCGCACTCCCGGACACCGACTGCTATGTGTACCTCGGTCGACTCATCTCCGTGGACAACAACTTGCGCGCAGAGATCATGAGGCGCAAGAAATGCGCATGGACGGCAATGGGAATCATCAAAGAGGCGGCTCAGCTCATCTCGGACAAGAAGATACGAGCTGACCTATTCAACTCTACGGTACTGCCCGCACTCTGCTACGCATCCGAGACGTGGGCGGAGAACAAGACGTCTACGATGATGTTGACTCGCGCACAAAGAGCGCTGGAGCGGACATTGCTGAACATTAACCGCCGGGAGCAGAGAAGCCGCAATTTGCGCAGCACAGACATGCGCTTAATGTCTGGTATCCTTGACACCGCAGTGTATACGTTGGACCAAAGAAACGATGGGCCGGACGTGTGGACAGACGCATGGATGATCGGTGGACCACACGCGTTACCTTCTGGTATCCACGAGACGTGAAGCGCACACTTGGTCGTCCTGCACCACGATGGAGAGACTCCCTGAAGAATCAAGAAGATGCGGGCCAACACTGGGCCCAAACCGCTCAAGATC
>MU868516.1:73979-101538 GCA_036418205.1 Ostertagia ostertagi
CAGACTGGAAAGACAACTGGACGACTACCAAGACATTCACCACCATCCGCTTGTTTCAACGAGAGCGATTGAGCTACGCGTGCCGATTGAAAAAGGAGTCAGGCAAGGTGACACGATCTCTCCCAAGCTATTCACCACCACCCTCAACCACGCGATGCTACAGCTGGACTGGGATGATAGAGGCATCGACATCGACGGCAAGAAGTTGTCTAACTTACGCTTCGCAGACGACATCGTCCTCATCAGTCAAGACCAAAAGGAACTACAGCAGATGGTGGAGGAATTGGACGATGTTGGCAGAGCCATTGGCCTCACGATAAACCGTAACAAGACAATGGTCATGCGGAACGAATGGGCAGATGCGTCACCTATCATACTCGGAGGCGCCGCACTCCCGGACACCGACTGCTATGTGTATCTCGGTCGACTCATCTCCGTGGACAACAACTTGCGCGCAGAGATCATGAGGCGCAAGAAATGCGCATGGACGGCAATGGGAAGCATCAAAGAGGCGGCTCAGCTCATCTCGGACAAGAAGATACGAGCTGACCTATTCAACTCTACGGTACTGCCCGCACTCTGCTACGCATCCGAGACGTGGACGGAGAACAAGACGTCTACGATGATGTTGACTCGCGCACAAAGAGCGCTGGAGCGGACATTGCTGAACATTAACCGCCGGGAGCAGAGAAGCCGCAATTTGCGCAGCACAGACATGCGCTTAATGCCTGGTATCCGTGACGCCGCAGTGTATACGTGGGACGCAAAGAAACGATGGACCGAACATGTTGTCAGACGCATGGATGACCGGTGGGCCACATGCGTTACGTTCTGGTATCCACGAGACGTGAAGCGCACACTTGGCCGTCCTGCAAAACGATGGAGAGACTCACTGAAGAAACTTCAAGAAAATGCAGGCCAACACTGGGCCCAAACCGCTCAAGATCGTCAAAAATGGAGGGAAGCGTGTGCTCGCCGCTGAGGATCATCGGCTGACAACGAACATCCAAGTATCCAAGTAAGTATACAAGGTTCAAGGCTCTGAGAGCTTCTGCAAACTGTTACAGTCCTGGAGGAGATTCCTCTCTCACAGCATTAGAACTACGTTTTTGTGACCATAAAAAGACCATTCTGCAAACCTCTTCCAATATCAGCGGTGGTATGATGAAGAAACAGGCTAGACGATCCGTACAGCAAAACAGCAGAGGATCAAAATGAGATTTCCCTTTCGATGACCGCTTATATAGTGATATAGGCTCAGTGGTGCGTTAAGATACGAACAGACAAGATAACAGCAAAGATAGGAAGCGATCATACTGGTTCCACGTGGATAGGCGAACTCCGAATTATCAACCGATAAGTTCAGCAAGCAGTTGATACGGGAATCAATACGCCTTGGTCAGCTGATTATTTTTAGGTTTTGCTGTCGTTTTGCCTTCATTTGGCTTGATGTGCTCTTTCTTCTTTCTTTTCTTTGTCTTCTTTCAATGTCTTTCCTATCGTTTTTTATTGTCATGTGTTTTAGGACGTCGCCAGTGAACTTTCGCACAATCCCACTAATCGGGATAGTCCTACGTTCTGTATTCTTCCATTTTTCATATTAACATGTCCAAGTCCTACGATTTCAGAACTGTGAGCCAGTTTCTACGACACATGCCTACTCCTATCACTTCTACCCCTAGAAGATATGCGTGTTTTATGTGTGAGTGTGGGAAGGGGAGGGGGAGCGGAACCGCTCCAGTTCCTCCCTTTGCATACAAATCCAGTAAAACCTAGTTTATTAGAAACATTGTTGTCTTCAACATGCTATCTTTTCAGAACGGCAAGATTGTGATGAGTGCATAGGTGGAAAAGTGGAATCCGAGTTAACGACAGCCATGTTAGCACTAAAATCTTCTTCCAGTCCATGTCTGTATTTCCACTTCAATTTGATGTGAAACATCCTTCTATTTTATAAAGCGCTAACTTTGTGTGTCGGTTTGTATGTTTGTAGTATGATAATTAACACATGTATGATATGCGTCTTCCGTTCCCAAAAATGAAGTAGTTGGAAGCAAGTTCATAGATACAACAGAACCGCTAACAGACTATTAGCCTCCAAGACTAGCTGTAGTTTGCACTGTCATGATATGACCCATCCCAACGGCTACTACACACCGTATGGGAGGTCCCTTCCAAGTTATTCAACGATGTGCTGCTGTGGCAGCTGAAGGTAGGGAGGAGAAGAGAGGTGAAGTGTTCGGGAGGGTATGCGGGAAAGCACCCCACAGGCCTAGAGCATATTGCTTTCGAAGTGATTCCAGGCCGTAAAGCGTAGCTGTAAAGAAGGTCCTCGGTGTTTGGCGGGGAAGACCGAACTGGTAGAGAAAGACAATAAGAAAAGAACAAAGGCCTACACATTGTTCCTCACATAAAACTGCGCATGCCAAAAATACGGGAAGCGTATGGCTCAACCTGCAATATGCCAGCAAAAAGTTACCACCACAGATTCCGTGATTGAAAGCATAGGCGTCAGCTATAGCTGGTATGCATCCCATTGGAATCTATTTGATGTTAGACCTCAAACTTTGGTCTTCCCCAGGAAGCCTCTTCAGGCAGGGCAATCACCGCTGTTCTGAAACTGATTCGAACGAAGGGGCCATTTTGGTCGAAGGGGTCGCATTCTGAGGACTGTCCACGCACAGCCCGCGTGTGTGGGTATCCGAGGCAAGAATTGTTTGTGCAGAACCGCAATATGATTCATTAATTATGCACAAATATACATTATTTGGGTCAAATTAGTTGTGTTTCCTTGAGGATAGACAACAGTTGAATGCATCTCCATGAAAAGTTGAACTTCTTGTCGCTGAAATTGAACTTCTCGGACCTTACTTCCAGCTGGACGGTTCTCCACAAAATCGTGAAACACTATAAAGAAAAAAACCTCGGAGTCTTCAAAAATGTCTCGCCTCTTTCCAACATGCTCTTGACGGAATATTATTCGCTGAAGGCTCGAAACCTCGCATGTGCTGCTCAAAAACCTATGGGATCCAAATTTCGAACGTGATTTTCTCAACAAATGAACTTTGAAAAATGATTTAAGGGCTTGTCAGAAGAGCACAATTCTCCTTTCACCCATGGATAAGATGTGAACACAGCAATCACAATGAAGCGAGTTATTGCTCGTGTGATAAAGGCTCGCAAAAACTCGCGATTTCAGAAGAATGAGTTCGGCAAAAACCGCTCCGAAATGTTGAAACGGGATTCTCTCGAAATCAGTGACTTTGTAAAATGATTTTAGGGCATTATTAGAAAGAGCAAAAACTGCTACTTTTACCATGAAAAGGGAAACAGCAAGGGCAATAAATGAAGTGAGTGTAATAGTCGCTGATACTTTACAAACTCGTTTGCACGGAAACTGTTTCGACACGGAGCAAATTTTTGAAAAAGGGGACAATCACTTAACTTTTTTTATACTCTTTGTTAGAGAAATATCTGAAGTTTCTAAAACTTCACAAATTTCCACGAGTGTGCATACCGAAAGATTATATCACTCCCATTTGGAGGTGCGCCTTCCAGAATTTTGGGTTTTTCCGCTCTGAGCAGAAATCTTTGGGAGTTAGGTCATCTACCTGCATTTTCTGTGAAAGCACTCGACACAGTTTAAACGATACCTGCCTAATACAGTAATACAAATACGATCTCAAAAGTTACCTCTCCTACACAACTTTTCTTAGCCGCGGTCCTTCCGTTCCAGCTAGCCGGTGTATACTGCGTGCGCTCCCAAGGTTGACCGTCCGACCAACCAAACGCTTTCTGCGGCGCTCTGACGCAATCATGTCAGTACCTACTCTCTAATCCTCCCTTTTTCAGCTTGTTTAGCAGTGAGTTCGTCAGTCTTCATGTTACTTGTTGGGATATCCCTCCACTTTGGTCTACAACATTCGGCTTTCCATCTCATTTTGGCATTATTGTGAGCGAACCTCAAAATTTGATCTCGCGAAGCTATCCATAAAAAATAACTTTGCCATTTACCAGTGCCGCTGTATTCTTGCCCTTTGGTGCCATTGTTAGAAATGCATTGGATGCAGAACATAACTCTCTTATGATTTACTCCGCTGAACTGGCCTCTGGTGTTCTTCGAAGCAATGAGTTAGAAGTTTGGGGCAACATGAAAAAAATATTGAATTTTTTTGCAAAATTCAATGAATTTTTTGAAACAATTTCAATCAAACTCAGGAAGATCTCAATATTCACATGTTCTGGTCATATTTCCATGGAAATTCATTGTCCATCTTAAAACAATGAACTTACGAACACAATCACCACATCTGAATATGAATCTTACTGCACATTGAATGAATTTTCAAAAAACCATCATTGCATTGAACAAAAAATCATCTGATTTTATTTTTAAAAGAACTCCAAATTCAACAATCCATGAAAATTCACATAATTCAACATTTATTGTTCATCATAGAAGTGCATTGTCTAAAAGTTAAGTTACTGTCTGGGAAGTAAAATGAGTAAAATAAATATTTCACTTCACAACTTAAAGTCCCCCAAGCAACATTCGGGCCACATCATACCTTAAGAGGGGTGGTCGCAACTGGACCCCCTTGAGATAAGGGGGTGACCCCTTTGAGAAAAGGGGGTCGCAAAAACCCTGAAAATATTCGAACGTGACAGTTGACCCTGCTTCCAGGTTGTGCGCTCCTTTTGACAGGTTCCTTGTAATACGGACGCATGAGTGGAACAAAGAACTGTCGTTTATTTTTTTGAGCGGCTTTCCAAGCAGGGTCGGTCCTATCGTTGGTACTTTTTGCAATACGACCCCCTTCCTTCACGATAATTTTCATACGACCCCTCGTCACAGCCAGTTTTGTATATAACTATACTCCATTTTCTAGGAGGGGGTATGTACCCACGCTGAAACGGCAAATTGTCTCCAGCGCGCTCTCAGCTCATCACATGTAATATCGCGCTACCGAAACAAGTACAACCCCATACCACAACTTCCACAAATTACGACCAATTGTTACTTGTAGCAACGTAGGGTTGACCTTGCTTCCGAGTGCCAAAACAGGATTAAAATAGCTGAAACGTCGCACCTTTTTGAAATCAGGATATGGCAAAAACGTATTCATGTGGCTTACTGGTAGCCCTTGTAAAAGTATGTCATTCATTACCAGGCGCGGGTACCCTTCTGCGACATCACGCAAGCGTCGATCAAAATGAAAACTTTCTTACCACGGGGATCGAATCACCAAACAAAATTTAGCCCTCTTTTTTATGTAGTGGGTACCGCTCAAGAGAAATGAGGTATTGTTTCACGTGTCCCCTATGTAAAGTGGAACACTAATTCGAAAGCTGTGGACCTGAAAAATCTCAAGCTATTCCTTTTAGAGGCCGATTACAGGTGAAAATACCAGGTTAAATCACACCCTGCACACAATCGGATTTCTGTGGGCTGCTAACCCATTTTAGCCTTCAACAGCAGCTACTGCCCAATCTCAGGATTTCCCGCCAAGGGTAGGGAGTTAGTGTGTGGGGTTATAATTAGCTGTAATAGAAGTACAACTATAATGAATGTCTACGATTAGTCACCCGCATAAATGAGGTAGGGAAACATTTTGAGGTTCAAGGGTGAAAAAATAATTGAAGATTATGAAGGAAAATGCCTCACTCGTTCTGCTCTCTGCTGTAGATCCACTGCAGCAGCTGCAGTTTCCGCTTTCGTTTGACGTCGACCTAAACAGAAGCAAAAATAGTTTGCTTTTATGTACTAACACTGCCACTAAAGTGGGTCATCACTGAGTCATCAGAGAGAGTTGGTGAATATAGAGTGAGCCATGAGCACTATAACAAAACATTTGTAACACAAGGACATTTGGTATGACAAATGCGGCGTGGCATGATGTGGTTCCTGTGCACTTGCGCACATGAGAATGTCTTCGCAAAAGCGCTGCCATCGGTGAGAAATCATTACAGAAATGTTCGATAATAATATAATATACTATTATTAGATATGTAGTACACAAATAAAATAAATAATAGCAGAAACGAAATACCGAAACTTGCCGATGCCGCCCGCGGCACAAATAATATGATCAATAGAACTGTAAAAAGCATAATTCCCTGACCCAATAGCTATCACTCACGATCACCCATTATGTGACACTAATTATTTTCAACGACTTAGAATCCCTTTGAAATAAAATAGCATCCTTAGTACATAGCACACGGGAACTAAAAACCTGCTTGTCGTTGACAGCCAACGATCAGCTCCAGTGGACCAAACCCCTTCACTTAGTCGTCTAGTCATGCACGCATCCCACAGACGTTGATCTCAGAATAGACAAGGAACGCCGTAATAACCCCCAGTGGCATCCCATTAACGCTACGCAGCCGCCCTGGAGGGCGCTCCGCCGCCCCACATGATGTTGGCATGGCTGCATAACTTGAGACAGCTAGTGAATGCCGTATCAACGTATAACGACTGATAATCTCAAAACCTTGTTTACTGCTCTCCCAAGACCAGCCTCTTCACTGCATAGGCGAACGGTTTTGTTAACGCCTGTCGACGGTTTTTCCAGTTTTTCTCCAACTGTCGTCTACTTCGCATCTCTATACATTCAATCGCCATAAAACCCCCTTATAGCCGATCCGAACTTTTGCCTTTAAGAACCGATTTTGTTATATGCTAAGCCAACGTAATGGAATTCATAAAAGCAAATGCGGATAATGAACGGAATGCAAAAAAGGGATCTTGATAATAATGGGCTGAAAATTAACCTGTAGTGCGTCGCGCTAACTTGGTCAGCTGTCCCCTCAGCCGCAGCATCAATCTGAAGACGGACAATTTGATCAAATACTGCTATCAGAAAGGAAACAGCAGCTAAGCAGAAGAAAAAAGAGAGAAAGCAATTGATCGCAAAAAAACTAAGATAAATCAAAAACGGAATGAGCAACAAAATAACGAGATAGAATGAAAGAAAATGAAACAAAGAGCCATATTGTAATGTATATCGCGTCAATCACAATGACCCTACGACCCACCAACGAATACGCGGGTCCCGCCCCATGCCAGCCATGCACCACATCCCGAGCTGGGCGGTGTAGCGAGGCCAGGAGGCGATAGCGCAAAGTACATGTCCTGTGGCCTTATTACCGCGCCGTTTGGGATTTGGCGCGTGGGAACATCTCTATAGGTGCGTAACTAAGTACAGACGTGACCGGAAGGGTTGGTTTCGTCGACTAATCATGACCTTTGCCTTTAGGCATGCATTCTCATCTTCATCTGCTCAGGCATGAGGATTTTCTCTCATGATATGACCTTGATTCTATTGAAGGCACACGCTGCGATTACATCGCAAGAGTGGGGCTCACCCAGTCTTCAAGCACTCAAGATAGACTGTCTCCGTCAAACAAGATTGCTAAGCAAAGGCGCCAATGACTGAGGATGCTCACAGAGCTCCAACTAGCACACGTGGTCCCGTCTTGGAGTACATGTCGTGAGCCGTGTCTACCTCCGTCTACTCGTTCGTATTCGTTAATCTCATCTCCGATTGCTTTCTCTCACCTCAGCGCCCATCATCCCATATCTCACCGTCTCCCTCCCAAAAAATTTCACAACCTTATGGTTAGAAAAGAGGCCTTTATCTCGAGTGTATCCGGCGGATTCTTCTTCTCATAGTTCCTCACTTTTTCACTCCTCTATTTTCGTCTTCCAGTAGTAATATGATCATACCAGTCAAGTTACTTGAGAGAACGTTCATCGCTTTCCTGAAGTTCTCGTTCGTGCTCTCCACAAAACAGGATGTCCACCGTATGTGATAAGCGCTCTCCTCCATATCGTGCTCATCTCCAACGCTCTTCTCCAGAAACGGCTTCGCTGCACGTTGAATCCATCGCAATCCACGCTGGCGCTGAAGCGCTTCTGGGCATTGGGGCTCGTCTTTCAAATCAGAGCATCGGTACGGACGTCCTTTCAACGGGGCTCTATCAAGGGAGATCATTGGACTCCACAACTACCCTGGAGCAACCGTCCAAAATTCATGCAGCGCGCAAACCGTGTGCGCGCCTGCAGGGGAGGAAGGCCTCCAACTGGAGTCGCTCCAATTTGCAGCTGAATTATATTGCTTCCGTACTACGCTTTCTACAGTGATCGTGCAGTTACAGGTACAGGTACAGGTACACCAGGTGCAGGTGGTGGCGCCAATTTTCTCGGATGGGTAGCGTAGAGCAAACGACGAGAGGTTATGTTGAAAAAAGTCGATAACGTGTGACACTGCGCGCCCACCGCCAACGTGTTACGGTGGTCGCAAAACAAGCTGAGAAATCGTTTTACTCGCTGTGCTAAAAGCCAGCTGCAGGTGTCACAGTGAGCGAGTAAGCAGAACAATCTTATTTTGTTCACTATTCCCTTCCGTGTACGTTTCCTCACCTGCCCAATACAGGAAAGGGGCAGACCCAGGGTCAACCATCTGTTGTGCCATTTTTAAAAATTCACGCATGCCCCTTCACGGGATGTCATTACAGCCCTCCATTTTATAGGCTATTCATGTGTTTTCACATATCGTTATGCCCATCACCAACCCGGGAAGAAGTGGTGGGCGGTGGTTACTTACGTCGAGCGCTTAGGCTCGCTTAGAAGACAGGAATAGAAGCCTCGAAACTTTACTCATTGAATAGAGCAGTGTCCAAGATTTTGCATAAAGCTAGGCAGAATTGTGATTGCAGGAATTTTTACTTTCAGAAATCTGCCAGGTCTTTTTCAAACTTCCATGTTTCCCTTTTTATAAACTGAAAACTAAGCCTTGCAGTAGTAACGATCTCATCGTTGGAAAGTTGAATCTTTCTTCAGTACCGCTCTTATGAGAACGGTATACAGAAATTCAGAAAACTCAAGTTGTTTTCTTTCTAAAATGTATTAACGGCAAATTGCAGATCAAATTTGCAGGGCGAAAACGGTCCATAATGAAATTACGGATCCCAAGTTGTCTGCAAATGGAGAAAAAACAAAGAAAAACGCCAATGAAGCCATTGGATAAGGGTTCCCTTTGTCCTTCTTATAGTGAAGGGAGGAGAAAGTCGGACGACT
Source organism: Ostertagia ostertagi (assembly GCA_036418205.1). NCBI lineage: Eukaryota > Metazoa > Nematoda > Chromadorea > Rhabditida > Trichostrongylidae > Ostertagia > Ostertagia ostertagi. The sequence goes on from MU868516.1 coordinate 83,062, forward strand.
TTCGCTCCGACAGTATTTATTGCTGGCTCGTGCCAGTAAAATGCGGCCGTAATCGCATATGCACCAATACAAGCAGACATATGCATTAGCACAATTAAGAAATACGCTAATCAAATAGTTAAGCAAGTAAATCCAATCGAAAAGGGGCAACATTAATTTCGAAACGCAGGACAATTTGCACGCTATCGCGCAAGGACCCACAGCCAAACACGCGATCTCCACGACTAACAAGTAGAACTTACCCAATATTGTTGATAACGCCCACTTCGAAAGCGTTCACGTCCCTTCCAGCAGCTTTCCAATGTGAGTTATCTGTTCAATGACACTTCTTATGTTCCTGACTAGGTCTAGCATCATTTTCCGCCATTATTATCGAAGGTAAGGATCCTGCTGTAAATGTTGCTTGCCACTGGTGTTCTGTTTCTCAAGAAATCGCTTGTTCCCTTTTTTTGTGCGCATGAGTGTATTCCACTCAATTCATAAATTCCTCCATAAGCAACTGTTTGCAATATCCAAGGCTAACAGGAACGAGAAGACTAGGGCTCCCAAAAAAATTCTGAAATTTCTGCTAAGGAACACGAGAAATAGTATCGTTGTTCCGTTTTTTTTTCGTGATTTTTGGACTACCATTTCCCTGAAAGGCGAAATTTCAACCTTCAAACGCTAATACATTTCTTCGAAATCGGTGTAAATCGGTGTGGGAAGCGTAGGAGCTGTTGAAATCAGTGCTTTGTGACATGAGTGAAATACTTCTGGAAAGCTTCGGACTGTAACTTTTTCTTAAAGAATTTTTCTATTAGGTCGTCGGAAAAGTCTTTGGCCATTTTCATCTTCTTTGTAAAATCTCCAAGGATGCTTTTTGAACATCCTTCGTGAAACGCATGTGAACCTTAGTCAATGATCTTTTCAGAGCATTTCTGCCGGGTGTTTCGCAGCTATTATGGCTGAGAAAATCGACTTTGACTGAAAACATGTTTGACCACTCGTGATTCTAAAACCCACAGAACGCATAAGAGGAAGCGATGCGGCAAGTTCCCCACGCCTGGCGATGGAGCTTCAGAGCATCTTTCACGCCATGGCAAACACTTGGTTGCCGATGTCCAGAAACTCGGGAAAAAAGCCCAAAGATGGTCGGCATGCCACGCTGAGTGTCTTTTGGAGCTGTTTGGGAACAGTCTCTGGTGCGATGCACGATAATGACAAAGCTTTTCCACAATTATCAGGACACGACAGCCATTCCTCAATGACTTCTTGAAAAAAAAGAGTAATAATGGCAAAGGAACGTTTCGTGATTTTTGTGACAATCGCCTTCACAGGCCCTCAAATTTTGCATGAATATTTTGACTAACCGTCTGCCTCTTTTTTGACTCGACTACTTTGTTGGTGATGGCAAGGAGCGGGTCCCTCAAGTAAACCACACCTGCGAGCGCCACTGGCTCGCGTAGAATCAACGATTCCGACGTCCATTCCAGCACTGCAACTTGTGAGGCAACCTCCAGTGTTGGTAAAGCTACAAGTGGTTTGTTAAGTGACAGCTTCAACCAGCTAGCTGCACTGCTGTTGTGGTTTGATAATGTGGACAAGCGGAGAGGTTTTCCGCCTTTATGCTTGGAAAACATTTAAAAAGTCTCTTTGCCCAGACAGCGACCGTCAAGGAATTTGTGTCGTTGTGTTCAGCAAATCCGACTCCAACAGAATATCGTCTGATTCAATTGCAGTTGATCCGACTAAGAGAGGGAGAGCTTCACGATCGCGACTACTCAAAAACGGATTTCTTTGAGTTTCTTGCCTTAAACGCTCAGGACTTTTAGTCAGACGGCATCCACAAGTCACCCACTGAAAGCAATATCTTGGCGACTACGATGGGGCACATGACTGAAAATTGCTGACTGGGTTAAAGAAGAAAAACGGATTTGAAAAAAAGTCGATAAATGGCCAAAGGCTTTTCCGACAACCTAATATTTGGACTGTAGAACCGGAGACTGCACTTTTCTTATCCATCGCTAACTACGGCCGACTACGAACGCGGCCTATCTGCTATATAATTCTTCTGAGCACACTCTCGAGCATCCCATATAATGCGGCGCGCAGATGGAGGGTAGGCGATAGGTGTGGGAGAGGGAATGGGCGGTAGGTGGATGAAGGGGTGGAAAGTGGACCAAGAGAAGAAAGCACTCACTGCAAGTGAAACTAGTTTCTGATATCATTCTAGCAGGTGTCATGAGAGATTCTGCTGTAAACGGTATCCTTTTTATGCACACGCGTGTCCCTTCATGAGCTGCTGACGTTACAAGTGAAGGCGAGTACAGCAGTGGGCGTAAAACCCACGCTGGAAGAGGGAAGTTTCAGCGATTCCTCGCATTTTGAACAGGACGTGGCAGGGAATAACATGAGCGACATAATTCGATGTAAATTCATGGAAACAATAAAATTTCGCTTCGTTAATATGCTCGTGGCCAAATCCTCGCGGATGCTACGCATATGCATGGTTTTTCAAAATTTTAAGCAGTTGCTCATTTTTATCTTGCTAGCAATTCTGCGGACAGTTGGAACAAAAAAAAACCAAATTTATTCTGAAACACCTTCTTTATCACTCTATGTGCAGCTTGGTCCAATTTTCACGCAGGTCTTGTCATTTTCGCTTCTGTATTTGTAGCCCTCTTTGCAATGGCATCCTCCTATACACATCAAGTCATCAAGTCCTTCATAGTTGCACCAGTTGTTGTTTGGCGCGCAGTCGGGGTAATACCTTTCGTTCGCTTTACACTGATCATCTGAAATTTTCGGTTTTATATATACTATACATTGCTTACGCCTCAAACGATATTCAAAAAAAGTGAATTCATGCTTTGTCCAATGCGTCTCATAGCGAGCGTAGCTCCTAAAAGAGTGTGCGAATGTTGTGAGCAAACGCTCACGACAGTGACCACCACTTTCCTGGAGACTGGGGCCGTTGCAGGAGGGGGGGGGGGAAAGGATATTTGTAGCCAGGGTCAACCGTCACGTTCGCACTTTTTTGGAATTTTTATTCTAAGGGATAAAGAATAAAGCATTTGAATCCGTTTTTGGGATGCAGCACGCATTGTACTTCCATTTGTACAATCGCAGTGGCTTTTGAATGCGATGTGGCCTATACAATGACTTGCTGAGGCCAGCCGATGTCGGGGCAGTGTTTTTTATCTTCCCAGACAAGCCTAGTACGAATTAACCAACCCCGGGGGATGGAAGGCTTGGTTGGCCCGGGCGATTCACGACTTGGGATTTGATCCCCGGACCGCTCGCGTGGTGAGCACGCCACTTGCCACTACACCACCTCCGCCCAATTTTTTATTTTACATTTACAAAATCCAGCACTTTTGAAGGCCTATATCAAAGCAAAATGGTCGAACTCTGCCATCTTCTGTCCAAAGTAAGACGCTTACAACGCCTACGCTTACGGCGCTAGCTCATTTCACAGCAGTGTTGATTTGTTAAAGGCAAAAGTCGGGCTCAATAAGGGGGTATTATGGCGGTTAAAACTGAGTATAGTGATGCGAAGTGGAACGACAGTGGAGAAAAAACTGAGAAAAACCGTCGACAAGGCCGTTAACAGACCCTCTTACCCACTAGCAGTGATGGAGGCTGGCTTGGGAAAGAGGCACGTACAAACAAGTTTTCTGGGGATGTCAGTCGTCTAACGCATGATACGGCAGTCAACCCAGCTGATTTCACACGTTGTGCCAGCCACATACCACTTCCGGAGGTGGGCGGTCGAGCGCCGCCAGGCGGCGAAAGCGCTTAATACGTGCCCTGGAGCCTTTTTGAGGCGCCATTTGGGATTCTGAGCATGGTAGCATCTCTGTGTGTGGGTAGACATGCACAAAGACGACAAAAGGGATTGGTTTGGTCCACTAAGCCTGACTCGTGCCTTTAAGATGATCTCTGAGCTGAAGTTTACTCACAAAACGCAGAGTCCTATACTTTTCATACACCCTGTATAGTGCACGTGCAGTCAATGGGCATCCCGGAAAAGCCTCACTTGGATCCCTGTGCTCGTTTTTCTAGACCAGCTAATTCTGGACTGGAATCAGGGCAAGATGCTCCATTGTTGGAGGCACTATTCTAATTGACATTCACCGCTGAAGTTGCAGCTGATCTTTTATCGAGTAGAGCAGAAGCAGTGACAATCCCCCAAGTGCTAAATACTTTCATATCACTGTTTCGAACTTACCCACAATATAGGGTTAAATAACGATTCAAATATAGTGAAATTCTGCAGGAAGAACTCTGGGAATGAAGGTATGGACAGTTCCTTCGTTCTTAGGTAGTAAACTCCAGCTTACGGCTTTGAACCCAAGAAATGGGACCCTTTGTTTACCGGTTGACTTGCGACTCGCAACAGTGCTACCTCCTGAACGCTAATGCTCTGCTACTGTGCTCAACGGCTAGAAGCCTCATTGTCAGACGAGGAAGGGCGTGCCACGGCGATGGCGGCACGGGGACGACCATGATTAATCTTCGATAGCATGTCCTTCGCTGCGAGTTGCGTGTTGGCACCCTTAGGGGTCCGCTGTCATTCCACTAGGTATTTTTCCCCTTGTTCAACTCCAACCCTTGTTCCTATCATGAAATCCTCCTTTGAAGGGCGGTAGGCGAACGGGCTACTTGAAGGAGTTCACGATCAGAATGAAGGCTGAAGAAGAAGTAATTCACCTAGTTGAGGGACCCACGGACCTCCTGAAGGTGCGAACTGAACGAGCACCGAAGGAGTTGACCTCGGCGACCTAATAAGGCTCAAGTTTGGGCGGTGGGCCAGTGCACGCCTACCGATCGTCTGATCACTCGCCTCAATGTGGGACCGACGAGTGATTAGATAGCAGAGAGAGCGTAGTGTTGTAGAGTGCACAGCGATGAAAGTCGCATCTATGCACAAATCAAAGGCGAAGGAATGGGTCCCATTTTTCGGGCTCTGAGCCGTCTCTCATGGTCTCTCCTTCTTACCATCCCTAAGTTAATTTGATATGGGTTGCTTTTCAGAGAATTCTGCCTTCAAGGATGTGGGACGATGCGCGGTCTAGCAGGACCACAAACACGCCGCCCTCGCCTACCCTTCGCCATCTAACTACGCCATCAGCAGAGCTAGCGTTTGCGTAAACAGGGCAACACCGAAAAATCAGCGGGCAAGAAAGGGTCTCATTTCTGCGTTCTGAGCCGTTTCTCATGGTTTTTCTTCTCCTTCCATGCACCCCTAATCACTTGTAGCTTGATTTTTAATGGGTACCTTTTCATCGTAAACTTCGCCTTGAAGTGGTGATTCGAAAAGGACGGCTGGAATGACAGGTGCTACGCTTGTGAAAATCGAGAACCACTTGATCCAAGGAGCATCGAAGTATTTAAGTGAAATATGAAATCGACACTTCAAGATTTCCCCATTCTGTTAGGAATGTCAATTAGGGTGCTCTTCGTCTTGGAACAACCAGATTTTTATGCTGCTTTACAGGCGCATGATTACGGTGTGGGGTCGTGGTGCTTCTTTGGTTTACTCGGTTTCATTCATAATTACCTTCAGGAGCTGCAGAAGCGACGACAATCATCAGCATAAGAACGAATGTCGTAACGTGAATGTGGACCATCTCTCTGAAAATATTGTGCTCGAAGATGTAGGTAGCAAAAATGGATCCAATTGCTACCTTATCGAAGATGACTGGATTGAATGACTACTGCATCTTACGTAAGGTACAGCAAATATGTCGCCGTCTGATTAGGTGTGTTTACGAACTGGACGTGGCGGAGGCCGCACTTTATGCAGGGGTGGCCAAAAAAGCGACACTTTGTCAATGTCGTACATTGTCAAGCTTTTAGTCGCACAGAGCGCCGCTGTTAGTAAAAGTTTCACTGCAGAATATCCCTTAGGTGTCCTGCCCTATGTGGAATCAGGCCCTTTTCAACTGCCCCCGCCGCACTCAAAATATGAGGTCATCTTCTATCACTGTTGAGCTCAAGTAGGCCTAAAGTAATCGGTCCAGCCTGAAGTTGCTACAGAATTTATTCAATCGGTTAACTGAGGGAATTCTTCCTAGAACAGCAGCTCTAACCATAAATGTGCGCAACCCCTTCTGACCAGCGTTTCAGATAACTTCGTAGAAGTCCATGATCAGCCGATGACCAGTTGAGCTCGAACCGTGCCTAAGGTTCCACTGGCTAATTCTTGTGATGTCCTTGGTACTGGCAGTTATTAGTTATGTTTATTGATAGATTGGGATGTGCTTTTTAATACTAAGCAAGGAGCAGTCGGTTTGAGTTTAGCAAAGTGTGACTAATGCTGTCAGAAATGTGGAGTGAAGTGCCTCTATTTTGGTAACACCTGTAGAAGACGCGTAAATGAGCTCTCCCCAACATGTTTTGCAGGAAATCAGCTAAGCATTTGCATACAGTTTATCTACGCTGCTTCTATCAGGTGCAGCAGCCATCACGTCAGACTCACCTTCTCAGACAGCGAGATACGGACTGCGTGGAGATGCTTTCTGTTGTTTGCGAGGCCGGTTGACTTCGAAAATGGGTGTGTTAGTGCATAGAGTTGTTCGTGTTGCGCGACAGAATGAGCGCATTTTGAATCTTTGTGCCCTCGCCTGAGGCGCGTTCATAGTTCGCCACTTGAGAGACCAGGAAAGCACGCGACAATGAAAAAGATAAGTATTGACGGGAAGAATAGGACGGTAGTTTTGGGCTGAGTCACAAGTAAGTGCCGATTTGATAAAAAATTTCAAACATCCACAACGTTCTTTCGAATCACTTTGATCAGGTCTCATTCACCGAAGCTCTCCATAGATGTTCTCTATCTAACCGCGATTGAAAGGATACCCCTCTCATAGAACTAAGCTATCTTCGACGTCAAGAATCAGTGGGTCTTTTTTGTGGTGCACGCGATCTTTTTAGTTTTTTCGTTGAGGAAACGAGCAAGCAAGAAGAACAACTGGTGATTGGTTGCTGTACCTTAGTGGATTATAAAGAGCGGGAGAAAGTCATGAGACCAGGGTTCTGTATAATATTCTGGCATTCCATCGTTTCAGGTGGGTTGCAAGCTACTGGCAGAGGAACAATTTCCTGTATAAAAAGCCACAGCTTTGCGATATCCGAAGCAAGTCCAGCTGTGAGCAGTAGGTGTGTGCGCCAGCAGTGGTGGCATTGTTTGAGGTCAGTGATGCAATCTCACAATCGGAGAGCGGAACCTACTCCGGGTGAACTTCACCCATTGGGGCGCGTTGTCGCTGCTGAGCTACGTGTTCCCACTGACGCATCCACATGTTGCATGGGTAGACTGTACACTCCTCAACCGCATTGAGCTCTTTTCAAGTCGATCGAAACTACGACTTTAGACAGCAAACTTTGCGAGATGATCGCATGTCTCCTTCAATCTCGTCCAACTCATGAGAATCTATGTTCACAGCGTGAACAATTTTTTCATGGCTCAAAGCGAACGACACAATGGGCCCTGGGAGGACTGATGTTCTACTGCAGTTTGGCGGTCACTGATGCCGGAGTTCCTTCAAGAAGCTCTTGCATGCGTTCAATATCTACAATCATTGAGCATCCGAAACGTGGTTGGTTTTTAAGGCCGTACTAGCCTTGCCAAAGCTTACCGAACCACTTTCAGCAGCTGTTCTCTTTATGCCATTGTAAAATTCACAGTTATTACGACAAGCTCCTCCTGCTGGGCGCCCCAGACGGAACTCGCAAAATAGACAGTGACGAACATGTTTTCTACTGAACGGTATTATTCCCACCTAAAGACGGGTACGTACGGTCGAATTTCGTAATATGAAAGAACCCTGAGGTAGGCACATAGTCCTTTGCGGGGAATAACACAAACATCGCTCGGGATAGATGACTCGGGTATGAAGAAATCGGCACCTACTTATGACTCAGCTCAGATTGGGATAGTAGTCCACTCGCCTGAAATTGCCTAATCTGCTACTTTCAGCGATTCCAGTCGATATATATCTAATCTTGTCAGCGCAATATCCCACGTTCTATACTCGATATCCGAAAGTTGAGGTAGGTGTGCCATCGGAAATGACGTGGCCATCGCTGCGCTTGATAAAAGCTATTTGGATAAGCTGCTTCCAACATATATCGCTAGATATCAACAAAGCATTCTGGCAACTGCTTATCAACGCATCTTCTATCAAGTGCACGTCACTTGCGGTGCCGCACCTACCCCAACTCACAGATATCGAGTGTACTTCCCTAACATTCTGTCGCCTACTATATAAAATTTCCTAAGTCGCAAACTATGAACGCGGCTTGACGCTTATGAAAGTAGCGCTCTACATTCCACAGGAACGTTCTGAGGTATGGTTGCGGCCATTGGTCCCAGCCATATTTTTAGCTTGAGCCCTGCGCGACTTTGCGCAGAACTGGTGACGTTGCTCTGGGCAGTGGGCGGCAACCGCTTTTGATTACGCTCACATAAAATGGGGACGACTCTCATGTCATTGTCGCTGGGGGAGGGGGCACTGAATTGGGTGGCCCACTTATAGAACTTGGGATCAAGTCTTAGGGAGGGGAGGGGATTCTGGGGAGGACGTGAGCAACTTTGGCTCCTCCTGGCGTTATCCCCTCTCCTGAGCTTTGTCCTAGTGTCACCAACCAGCGGTTTCCGCATGCATTGTTTTGAATTTCTCCTTGGAACATAGCCGCAAAGAAGACGTCCGACGTCACGTCTGTAGGCGCCCATGTGGGTAAGCGCTATCCCGAGTTCTTTGATGTTAGTACTGCTTCCTCATTTTCTTATCGTATACGAGACTAATTTCGCTTGGAACTTTGTCAAGCTATCATCGTACCTCTCTTAAAGCGTGAAGACCTAAGATTGCATGGCTACGGAAGATCAGTCTGCAAACCTACTCCTATTGACAGGCGATGAAGCTGATGAAACAGCAGGCTAGACGATCCGTGCAAGGAAACAGCAGAGGATCAAAATGAACTTTCCCATCAGGTGATTGCTTATATAGTGCTGCATAGTGGATTAAGATATGGAAATATAAGATAAGAGCAAGGAACGTTCATTTTATGAGTTTCGCCACTGCCCATAGTGAGAGTAATGGATTCAGAGAGAAATGTCCATGTCAGCTAGGCCTCCCCAAGGGTAACGTTGTATACGCAATCTCATCTTCGGCTGCTCAGGCAAATACTTTCTCTATCACGACTTGTGGTTCAGTAAAGGTACACCCTAAAATTAGATCGCAAGAGTGAGGCTTAGTCCGAAAGAGGATTAGGTGTTTTTAGGCACAGAGAACATACCGACTTCTTTGCACAGGAATGACAAGCTGAGGCCCCAAAGATTGAGGATGGTCCATCACCTCCACCTAGCACGCTGGGCCCCGCATCGGGATTGACGTCGTGAGCAGTGTCTAATTTGTTTTAATATCCATGCTCCACCGTCTCTCATTTTTCACTCTTCCTTGGACCCAAATATCTCTAATTTCGTTGTCTGCCTCATTGAATCCTTCACAGCCTCACGGTTAGAGAAGAGGGCTCTCATTTCGAATGCTTTCAGTGGAGCTTCTGCTCATTATCCTTCACCACTTCACACCTCTATTTTCTTTAAATTGTCTGTCCCTAAGTCTCATGTTGATCTAAATCCTACTATATATAATCGGCTGTGTCTGTTGGTGTGTCCGTGTGTTTTGTGTGTGTGTTTGACAGGAATTTCGTAGCTCGCTCCACAGCAACGATGGCGCCATGGGGACACAAGTGGTGTGTGATTGGAACTGATAATGACTGATAATAGCTGATAAGAGGGGCTAGAAAGCAAAAGTCGTCGATTCTGTTACTTGGCTCGCACTTACACCAGTGCATCCATACTTACAAGTGTTATGTGGAATGGATCAGTGACATTGTTGCTGGGTGATTGGAAGTGATAACAGCAGATCAAAGCTCAACCTCTCCTTCTCCGTCAACCATTCTCCGCTTTTTCCCTGTTTCCGGGTTGCCTCTAGACCTGCTTATGAATCTCGTGGTGAACTCCATCACCCAACAATCTCTCCCACGTTTTCCCCGGCCTCTGAACTGTCTATGAGCTGTTTGTATGCATCGTAGCCAATCGCGCCCACTTTGGTGCACGGTCCACCCACCAATGTTAATTCACTTCCTTCCCTTCGCCAGCCTCTATTTACTTTTTCTCGTTTCTTGAAGACACTTGAAACCGAGTTGTAAGTCTGACAACAAACTCTGCCCACTTTAATGAATGCCACCAACCAATGGGAATTGAGTTCTGTTCTATCGCCGCCCTCTCCACTTTTCCGGTTTCCGGGGCCACCTTGAGCCGAGTTGTGAGTTTGGAAAAAAAACCCGCCCACTTTGGGCGTACCACGTCTGCCAAGGGTGGTCGAACTCCTTCCCTTCGCCAATTCTGTCCGCTTTTTTCCCAATTCCCACGGCTTTGCAGAATTTCTTGGGCGAAATCCGCCCATTTTGGTGCATGCTCCGCCCACCAATAGCAGATGATCTCTTTTCCATTACCGACCTCTACCCCTTTTTTCCCAGCCTCTGGGACATCATAGAACCGAATCATAAGTCCGTGGCAAACACCTCCCACAGTACTGCACGCCCCCCCCCCAACCAGTGGCATTTGACTTCACTTTCGCTAGCAGACTCAATCCCCTTTTTTACCGGTTTCCAGGACTTCTTGGCACCGGGTTATAATGTTCCGCGGATAACTCCGCCCGTATAGGTGCGCGCCCCACCCACCAATAACACTTGGGCCTTTTTCCTCCCCCGACCTCCACCCACTTTGCATCCGGTCTCGCGACTTCTTGAAAACGAAGTTTTGTGGCGAACTCCGCCCACTTTTGGGCGTGCTCACCCACCAATTGCAGTTGCCCTCCTTTCCTTGGCTCACCTCTAATCCCTTTTTTCCCGGTCTCTGGGACTACTTGGAACCGAGTTATAGGTCTTGTTACAAACGCCGCTCACCTCTGCGCGCGCCACACCAGTGCTAACATCTAAGCACTCTATCCACCCATTTTCCACCTCTCCAAGACTTCTCGGAACCGAATTGTGAGGACTTGTAGGAAACGCTATCCACCTCAGGGCTGATTCCGCCTATTGTGTGCAGGCCTCTGCTCACGTCATGTATGCTGGAAATACTTTAGACATTGCTCCCCTTCACCATTTTTTTTGCTGCTCTGTGAGGTTTCTCAACCGAGTTATGATCGTTGTTTTTTTTTGGCACTGCTCCATCTTCACCACAGAAGGATAGTAAGGCATACCCGTTCCACAAGTCTTCTGTTATAGTTTTTTTGGGATACTTCTTGTGCAATTCAAATTTGTTCCACGATTTCGCTCAAAAATGCATGAGTTGACAGCGAGGCAAAGAGAAAAGCTGTTATCTCTCCATTCCCTCTAACTCTTTGCATTTCAGCTTGTCGTTTCGGACATACACGTAGCTCTGCCACTTTTCAAAGTACCTTTGAGGCTGATTGACAGGAACCAAATTAATCTTCTAACCCGTTTTACAGGCGCAGCTTGAGAGGTTTTCGTCACGCGAACTCGGCAAATGATGGGTGGAAGTGCACAATTCAACCTCAATCGCCCTTTTTTGCGGAGTGTCAGGTAAAACTCCTTTATTTGCTTATAAATTTCGTACGTAAATGCGAATATCTGCTTGTCCTTACTGATGAAGTTCTTCCTAAGCATAACAACTTTTGCAAACTTCTCTTTGTCGAATGAAATCAAAAGCATATAGAAAAGTTAAGCATTGGGGTTTAGTTGAGCGCTACTCGAGATGCGCCGCGCATTCTACTTCTCGACTGAATTGTAGGGCTTGTCTGCCAAGGTTCTTTTTCAACAGCGTTATGCAGAACATCGAGGTTGAGAATGATGGGTTGGGGTGTAGACCATTTTCAGATAAAATGCTAACTCCCGACTAGGGTGAATCACAGGTGCACTGTGGACTGAGAGGGCGTGCTCTTGCCTATCTTCTAGCTATTCCTGCATATATGTTTCTTGACGTTTGAAGGATCTTAACCCCAAGTGAAGAAGCAAGCTAAGAAATAGGTTCTGGCAAAATTTACCTAGTAGGTACGGCAGACAGGTTGAATGGGCACCAATTGGCTAGGTAGGCCAATGTGGTTAATATAGTGCGTTTCAAAAATATGTGGACATCTCAAAACCTACCTCTAAAAGGCAACTAATCGTAAGAGGCCAGGTGCTATGGAATCCTCATCAATCGATTTCTCGTAGTCGTTAACCTACCAGTGGAAGTGAAGCAGATAATATCACCTTAATTTCGTAAAAAAAATGGATGGAATTTTTTCCGTGTTTCAAAAGTATGTGGGCACTTAACGAAGGACAAAAACATAGGTGAGATTGAAATCAGTGAGGCCTCTAGAGTGTCCAGTTGCCTCAAACATCCTGTCCCGCATAATCTGAACCACGTTTGCCATAGTTGTCTCGTTGATGTCAGCCCAAATAGCCTCTGCAGCTACCTTCAGTTCGTCCGCGGTTTTGTACTGCCTAAAGTAAACTCTTTGAGAAAGTGTTACGTATAGGGTTGCAGTAAGGCGAACACACATGCCAATCTATCGGTTCGGCACCATTTCGTTTGAGCCATTCTTTGGCAGATTGCGGAGCATTGGCAACCGTCGCTGCGCTTCTCTAAGAAAAGGCAGCAGGTGATATTAGACCACTGCTAGGTATTCTTTATTGTTCATATGCAATAATGGAACGGCAACTTTCAGCTTCCCGCTGCTTGCGCAAATGCTCCAGACCCATCAGCGAGCTTTTTCCGAAACTCCTCCTCGAGAAGACGAGCGATTCACGGCCAAGCCTCGCCAGCAGTAGCAAGTAGCAAAATCCATGGGTCCGTAAATAGATCTTCCAGGAGTAAGAATTACATGAGGAGAAAAAGTGCATAAAATGTTGTTTGTTTCAAAAATAAAAAATTCTCGAAAAACCGTGTCCTATCCTATGTTGCCATGTTTTTACGAGCAGACTCCAATCGTAAGTAGCTTTTTTCAGCGCTTGTCGAGTGGTGTATTCATTTGAGCGGATGTGACGCCATATAGTCGCAACCAATACTGGAAAACCCATCCGAGCTTGAAGAGGCAATGAAAAATTCGGCAGGATTTGGGCTACTCATTTGCTATTTTGAGCAGTCAAGGATCGCGGCTAGCTCTGGAAGTGTGCTGATTTTAATTATCAGGGTTCCGGGTGAATCTCTAACGCATGAAGGTGAACGAGTAAGCCGTCCTGATCTGAACGTCCCATATCATGCAGAACCCTGATTTGAGCTTGTTCGTCTTCAGAAAAATGTATGTCACAAATGTTGATGACGAGAAGGTGAACGAATGACGAAATGAAAACAGCAAATTCGGATCAAAACCGGTGGAAATTTCGGCGCCAAACTCTCATCTCCTTCAGGTGCCCACATACTTCTGTAATAAAGAAAGGAATTCTTCCGAATTTTTTTCACAAAAGTAAGGCGACTATTATAACTATTATTAGTAAAGTATCATTTGCTTAACTTACACTGATACATTATCAACTACGACGAATCGATTGAGGAGGGTTATATAGCTCTATGTCTCTTAGTTAGCTTTTTAACGTGAATTTCATGGTGTCCACATACTCTTGAAACGCACAGTATACGTATAGCAAAACATTTTCACGTCACTAATATTTTTTAAAGAATTTTTACAGCAATCAATGTTAAGTGATTAGCTAATTATGGGACAACCTAATATGTAGCATCAATGTTTACTCCCCTTGTTTCGCAATCATCAGTTGGAGGCACAACATATGTTAGGTGAACGATCCCTTCTGGTCTGTAGGATAGACCTCCAGAGGACAGTCACAGATGTGGCATTCTCTTGCACGGAAACCAACCGACAAAAACGCTAGGGCCTTGCAAAGTAAGCTGCTGCAGCTGCAGATTTTTTTCCGTTATGTTCTCTGGCACCCTCTGATCTGTTGCGTTCCCTCACCTCATGCTCTCCTCTCTGCGCTTAGTCTCCCATTCCCTTAACATAGCCGATTACGAAGGTCAAGCCAGGGTCAGCCGTCACGTTGGACCGATTCCGAAAATTCTACAAGCCCCTCCCCCTTCTAGAGGACCTCGATACAACCCCACCCCCCTCAGGGTCAACTTCACTACTCTCGCCTGTCATCGTGATCATGGGGCTCATTCTATAGTTTTCGATAAAAGGATAAAGGATAAAGCATTAGCCGTTGATCGATCCCCTTTTGGGATGCGGCGAACCCAGAGGGATGGAAGGCTTGGTTGGCTCAGGCGACTCACGACCTAGAATTTGATCCCAGGACCGCTCGCGTGGTGAGCGTGCCGCTTGCCACTACAGCACTTGCGCCCATTATTTTTTATAGTATTCGATTCTGAGACCAATCAACTCATCCCAAACTCCGCCCACTTTTTTCCTCCAAAATTACCGTTGACTGGGGGGGGGGGTATACCTACCACGAAACCGCAAACATCCTCTCACTTTCCCTCTATTTCACCAACATTTCCACTGCCACATTTTTAAGGGGGCTCAAAATTTTTAGCGCGCCAACCAACTGAATCATCACTTCCCTTACTGTGACATCAACGCTACCTCGCGAAATACGATCCCCCCCCTTTTTTCCACCCCAAACACGACCCCCACCACTCGTTGAGCTTTGGTCAACGCACGGTTGACCCTGGGTCAACCTGTGCGTTTTCAACGGATTCTTTTCCTTCTTCTTTATTGCCGATCTATACATCAATACATTCGAATTTGTGTCCCTTACCAATTTGATACAGGGGAATAAGTTGTAAATCAAGACGGCTATGCTCTTATCCGTCCTTTTGTGGCCGCTTTTTTCTTTTTTCTTAGTAGCTGCGATGGCGAAAATGATCGTAAATCCACTTTTTTCAAAGAAACTCCGTCATCTCTCAGAAATGCTCGGAGTCCCGTTGTGCGGAAATTCGCTTAGCTGCCTTTTCATTCTGTTGTTTCCGGCTCTTTCTCCTTAGTAACGACAACAGTTTTTGCAAATCTTTGTCTTGAGAACGCATAGAACAGATCGCTTCACTTTTATGGCTCGAAAAGAAGACTTGATGGAACGGTCGAAAAGATAAGCGCAGACTGGGCTTGGGTGGTCTTGTGGCAAATGAACCCCTTTACCACACGCCCGGTCTGATGATTAGGTTCGAAATTCGCCTAAGTCAACCAAGTCCTACATCTCTTCCTTATTTGATGTCAGATTTGCTCGAGAGGATGAGAACACCAATAAGTACCACGTCGGCTTGCTCCTGCGAAAAATTCTGATGGTCAAAACGATGCCTGGCGCATCTTGAAAGGGGATGGATCGAAGAAGGATTCCATGATAAGTTTGGTGGTCAAATAAGGGGAACTATACCTGGTCGAAAAGCAAGTGCGCTCTCAAGGTTCTGGTACGATACGCATTTCACGACCAATAGTATACTCCCAGCGGCCAAGCAGGGCCGTACCAGTGCCCCTGGCGCCTCGCGCCTGTCGATAAGTAACCCTCGTCGTCTGGCTCTAACCGTTTAGCAGAGAGATTATTAGCATTGAAGAGAGCAGAACCGATGAGAGACGCAATAATGCGGAATCAACGGCAAGGAAAGGGGTCTATTTCAGTTACCATGTTTGGGCGTTTCTCATAATTTTTCTTTCATCCCTGTACACTTACCCACCTTGACTTGTTTTTTAATAAGCTTCATTTTCTTCGTGAACTTGATTTCTGAAATAAAGTGCTGCAAGTAGCTTATATTTTGAAGTTCAGCTTTTAGTTCAGTTAACATTAGAAAAGCAGGGTCTGATAGGGTCATGAAAGAGGGGAGAAGGGATCTTCATCTTCTCCCTAGGTATTCCGCGCGGTCACAGGATTCCTGCGCTGTTGTCAATCGTCGCCACTTTGCTTTGTCCGAGTATCTCTATCGCTGGCTGTAACCTCACTTACGATAGGTCCGCTTCTTCTTGATGTACATCTCTTTATACTCGAGAACTTCCTCGCTTCGCTTGCTCTGCCAAATTCGAATCCCAGTCTTGTTTTCAATTTCGTGCTGGTCGCTGATGGCTCCTGCACCACGTGCCATTCCTCAACACGGACCGTGTCCCAGCCCTCCGCATCTTTCAGCTGATGAGGGGCAGTTTTGAAATGACCCTGCTGACGTCCTCGTTTCTGACCCTATTCAGTCGTAGGCCCATCCCAGCATCCTCATTTTGGCTGGTGAAGCTGCCTTTCGTGATTCTTGTTTGAGGCCCAGCACTCGCTGCCGTAGAGCATCACAGGCCTCACCACTGTCCGGTACAAACATCCCTTTGAGCGTTCTGGAGCACCTTCGATCGCAGAGGATTCCAGTGAACTCCCTTCATTTCATCTATGCCGCGTTGATCTTTGCCTTTACTTCCTGATCCACACTAACTTCGGCGGCTAGGTCATCCCAAGGTAACGGAAGTCCCCCGCTCTCTCGATAGTTTCTCCATGGCGGTCCACAATTTGCTCTGTACTCTCCTCAGAGCTCAGGAACTTACTCTTCTATATTCTACCGAAGCCAACCCTCTGCCAACACTTCCTGCTATTCCTGCACCTCGGCGACAGAAGGAATGTTTTGCTTCAAATGTTTTCGGTGATATTGATCAAACTGGTCATTCCTATATGGGCTTAGAGTAATCAAATAATAAAAGAGGACGCACGTTCGCTTCGCCGCCTATATTGCTATCCCTCGCCACTCTCCAGGTTTTCGCTCACGTACTCAAAGCGAATACCGCCTTATGGGATGCCGTTGCTCTAAATATTGAATATTGCTGCTTTTATTGTCTCAACTGCTTTTGAGCAATGCAAATATGAAACGTTTTCGCTGCTCCCCAAATTGCCAATTCTTTGTCGGTAAAGTGATTGATTGAAGAACTTCAGCATGAATGAGTTGGCAAGGTTTTGTCCGGGATAACTAGGATAAATGAGTGAGACTCAATTGTTTGGCACCAGTGAGGTATCATTTGATTTAGATGATATCGAGTCGATGTGTTTGTGATGTTATTTTACTTCTTTTACCTTTGTTACCAAGGTGTTTATCCACATGCATTCCTAGGGCATCAATTGGGCGTGGTTAAACCCGTTCCGAAATTGAACGTGTTTGTATCAACAGGTAAAAGACAGCATAGACCTCTCGTTACATATACAAGGGGGGGGGGAGGCAAAAAAAAAGTCACTCCGACTCCCATTCAAAACAAAACTAATTAAGTTTTACCGGAACCAAACCAAATGAGCTCAATTGCATATTGAAAAGCACATTCTATTCTATCAGAAAAATCACATAGGGGCTTTCTACACTGGCGACATCAGAAGATTTTCCCACGAAAACATGGTCTCAACGAGGTCGTCAAGAAACCATAGACGTGTACGACGTCTCTAAAAAGCTGGTCTAAAGCCATTTTGCGTACTCAGAGCTAGTGTCCCTATGAAGTCATTCACCAGTTATCCGAGTGAGGAACTTATGTAGCAGCTTCGGAATGAAGCAATTACTGTAGGCCTCCTTGAGCTCGACGGTGGTGACAGATGACGTCATATTCTGGAGAAAGTGAAAGCAGCGAAGGTGGGCCTGATTCTGCTTATGGAGGGACATCTAAGGAATAATTCGCCATATAACTCCCAATAACAGCGGCATCCTTTGCGATGAAAAGTTTGATGATATGCGCCATGGGCAGTGACTCTTTTTTTTGGCCCCCCTGTAAATCGAGAACCCGATAGTGCTCTGGAATGTTAATAATCATTCTAACTCTCACCATCACCATTCATTTCTTCGATCATTCTTTACCTAGTTTACCATGCTCAAATGTCCATAGTTTGATCAGAAATTTGCGAATTTTCTTCGTTTCCCATCAGCTTCTCGTTCAGGATCGCAAGCGCAGGGAAGTAGCCCGTGTTATCTGTTCTGACACGGTGAATGCTGATGAAGTAGATGTTCGAGTAAAGAGTCGAAAAAAGAATATAGTTTGCGGAAATTGTGGCACGGAGGTTGCAGCAAGAATAGAACCAAAAGTCAAGAGGAGAGGACCCAAGGTAAACTTGCCGGAAGAAGTTTCACTATCAAAACCATCGGATAGGGATCACTCGGAGGTCGGTTAATGAAGAGCTTCCAGTTGATGGCTACAGAATTTCATTATTTAATGGGTCGAAATTACTTTATTTGTTTGTGTGTAGGATGCTGCCACTAGCGGCGCCGACTGTCACCGTGTTGGCAGTGTTACTGAGCAGCTGATGTCAGTCGCTAGAAAGATGCAGGCCAAAGATGTGCAGGAGGAGCAGAGGAATGCTTTGAAAGAAGCACAAGAAAGGAGCTTTCTGTGGACGCCGCAGCCCGAAAGTGCGGAGTCTCCTTCTCCTGGAATTGCTCAGCCACCACAGTCGGAAGAAGGTGAGCCGCGGACATTTTTTCTAACGCATTTGTGGCCTTTAATAACTGAGTCCTTCACGAGTGAAGAGCCCCCAAAAGAC